>SAYO01030125.1:3818-15582 GCA_004023745.1 Recurvirostra avosetta | reverse complement strand
TTTTTTTTTTGCAATGGTATCTAAAGATTAAAAGGTTGACTTAGGTACGCATTAGTAGAGAATCATTATTCCAAATTAAATATTTACCAAAATATTACCATAATTTAGACCTGGATTTAGTGAACATCCCTCCATTTTAGGTGTGGAGACAAAATCATGCCATTTTCCAGTGTAATAACTGCTGAAATGGCCGTGAGTTCTGAGATGATCAATGTGTATGGTCTCAATTTAATGGGTTTAATTTGTTTTAAAAACTAAAATGTTTTTTGAAAGACTTTTTGGATAAATAAAGTAGAAAATCCTGAGTTTTTCAGGCACTTTCCAATTCAATCAGAATTAGGAAACTGCTGTGGTTTATTTCTACATAGTCCTTCTCTGATGATACCATTCCTCTTTCTTCCTGCGAGTGCGTGTGCACGCACACATTCACATCCAATTGCACACAGCCTGGGGGTTTTGCTGTTTGGGTTTTTTTTTAAACTCTTTGGAAAGGAAAGGAGGCTGTGAATTCGTTGCTGCTAAAGCCCATTTTCTTCCTCTGCCTGGAGGGTGGGTGTTCAAGCCCACCACTCCTCCTTCGCCACACAGACCACTGCCTGACAAAACCCTTGAGCAAGGGGAAGGAAGGGGATTTTCAGCTCCCCTGTTGAAAATCTTCTGTTTGAGAGCAAAAAGTAGCTTGGCCAGGGGACTAAGGGCAAGTAAACAGATCTTTCTGAGTAATATTTGGGGAGGCCAAAGGGGAAGAAGTCCAGTGTCCCTTATTACATTAAGGATAATTGCATTTAAAAAAAAAAAAAAAACACCCCACATAAAATGTCTTTGAGGCAGGGAACAGAACTCAAAATAGCACCTTATTCTCCAGATGACAGGCAACAAAATGGTTACTAGTCTGACCTAAAAAGTATCTACCTAAGACGAAAATAAAAAGCCTCTGCCAAAGAATCAGCCACATACCTCAAAATCTCAAAGCACAGCGAGAAATAGAACAATCATTGATTCTAACTAATGGCAACACCTCGCCATCATTTATAGGTAAGCAGAGTTAGACAAATATTTCTGATAGAAAATCAACAATACTATTGTGTTTTGCAGGAAAATATTGATTCCCATAGCTTTTTCTGAAGGATATCATTAAAATAAAACATGTTGATATGACTAAACCAAACACATTTGAATATTTCAAAGAAGACACATAAATTCTGGACTTGAGACTTGATTCATTAGTCTAAATTTTGGCAACATAGGCCTAAACATAGTGCTGGCGCAGTACCTGAAGGTTAAGCAGGATTTGCTATGGCATCTTGACTGGCACTAGACATCTAGGTTTAGACAACTGAACAAAAGCCCTTTTGTCTTCTCCCATTTGAGGATGAAACCAACAACTGAAAAATCTCAAAATACCCTATAACGTCAATGTTCAAAATGTTAACTCAACTGTAGAAACTAAGTACTTTCCATTAGTAAGGTGACTACTTTTTTACTATAGTCAGCTCAGACCCATAATATTGTAGGATTACAGATTAATCATAGCCATATTCTTGGAGTAAGATACTTGGACAGTAAGGACCAGACTAAATACATACGTTTACAGTAGGAAAATCCCTCTTATTATCAAACATTCTATAAAGACATCACATGGTTATACCTGCATCCACTTGTCTTGGCTGTGATGTTTTTTCTTTCTCCTGAAGAAGTAAACCTTCTAGATTACTTTAAAGAAATCTTTCTTCTTAATGACTCCAAGTTTAAAATGTCTTTTCCAGTAAATGCAACCATCAAGGGGTTTGCTGTAGATTGCAGGGGACATTAAAATGTCAATAATTAAACACTGCAGGAATAGGAATTTTGAATGAAAATTGCTCATAAGGCTTGCTGCTTTCTATCTTCAAAGTCTTTTAAAATGATTTTACAATAAATTCAGGGGAGTGTTTCTTTTCATGCTTCATTTTTAAAATGAATGCAGGAAATCCATAAAAAGGATTTATTTTTTTTTACCCCAAGAAACACCAGAGTTACGGGAACAGCTCATTTGTGCTTATTTATACCTATTACCAATTTTGAGACGCTTTATTTTGTGATAACTCACAGCTTCATGTAAAAGAGGTTGATGAATATAGGATTCCTCTGCAACACTAGATTTATTCACATTAGAAATGCATTGCTTTCTTCATTAGTCAATACTCATTCTCCTGAAACTTCAGATTTTATTATTTGATGAATTCTACAAACATCATAGCTTTTTCAAACCTAGAAGTACCGCAAACTCGTAAAACAAATGTTTGCTTCACCTTTTGTTATCAGGATCAAATACTGAAGATATTTGAATATCATTCTATTCTCTTCAAGGTATTGAAATCATAAAGTACAACCTGCTGACATTTTCACTGTTTTGTTCATTCAGTGCCCTCCTTGTGACTTTCAAAATAAGACAGTGGGACACATTCAACTAAAATCCACTATCAGCTTCTTGAACCATGCATACTAATACACTTAACTGGCTTATCATGGCTATTTTAAAATATTCCTTCCTATTCCTTTTAACGGTGGATATAAATCTTTGCATATAGGTCACCAATGAGAAGTACTTGAGATGCAATACTTAAAGACAGTGAATGTAAAACATGGGTGTGTAGCTCATTTCAGTAGCAATCAATTCATAAATATACCGACATGGATCATTAGCATTTGCAAACTAACATTACCTCTTTTCCAAGAGCTAAGAACCTCAAGTGCAATGAATGATGCTTTTCATGTTCCAGTTCAATGTATTTTTAGTATTTCTTTTGTATTTGCTTTCAAAATAAATTAGGACTGCAATACCTTTAATATTGTTCTCCAAAATATTTTCCATAAAGGTGCATGCCCAGTCACACAATCTGATATTTTAGTCTGCTCTTGAAATTGTTCCTTTAAGTCTCAAAGCTAAAAAAGAAGGTAACAACCGGTATATATTTTATCAGTGACTGATTGTTCATAAGACTTTTTTAATCATACTGTCTACAGAAAGTCACAGCAGAGGCCACTTCTTTTTCATATATGTATGGCCTAATAAATATTCCTGACAGTCACTGATACTGTTATTGTAATCCCTGAATTAAAAATGTCTTCTTTTGTAACCTGCAATCATTAAGGGACAGTCTCCAACACTGGACAAGTCAGTGCACACCCCATCATCCTGTTCTCTTCTGGGAATTATAAAACAAAGTACAGCTGGCTGACTTTACAGTGCTCTCCTTGTGTCTTTTAGTGGCTCACATTCTACCAAACTCCAGTTGTATTTCCTAAGCCTCATGTTTCCATGTGGTTAGGTGTCTCTGGAGGCTTTTTCCTTATTTAGTCAATAGTAGTTTGGGTGGTATTTAGGTTCTTCCAAATACAGTCTAGATTACTGACCTCTAGCATTACACTAAGGAAAAATGTTGGATGCTCTGTTGCTCAGTAATGCTTTACACCTACGGAGCAAAAGCTTAGACTTTCACCCTCCAAACAAGAAAAAGAGGCATTACCTTCTTTGGACCGCCAAGTCCCAGGCTGAGTTCCCCACCACACAGCACTATACCGGGGGCTCTGCTGCTGCTTCAGGATCAGGAAACTGCCCTAAACACTCTGCAGCTCATCTGACAGAAAGCAGGGTGCCGTGGCCCTGCTATGCCTCCTGTCTCAGAAGGGACATGTGGCATGTCCATACGCACCTTGGGCAGCAGGAGTTGGGTGACAGCAGAGGCACATCATGCAGTGCACCAGAATGGCCCAGCATGTTTTCAGCAGAAAATCACCATGGGCAACATTATGTACCAGTTTGTCACTACATGGAAGCACATAAAGGGCTTTCCTCTCCTGTCACTTGCTGTAGTGTAAACCAGGACGAATCCTGTGGAATCTAGTCAATTTAGGCTGACATTAACCTAGAACAAGTGTGTATATCTAGCCTCTTTATGTATACTGAGAGACAGGGCTTTGTTGTTGTAATTACACTTTTTTAAAGATGTGAGTTGCATAAATCTCGTAATCATTTCCTCTGTCTATAATGGCTGTAATCTGCAGTTCAAGAAGATTCCTAATTAATATTAATTCCCACCCTGCGCACAGTGTGTTTTGGCAAGTAATTAGGTCTGAAGGGATGGCAAAACACACTGATCTTCAAATTTTGAACAATTTAATTACAGGCTTGTTTTCTGTGTGGAGCTGCATAAGCTATGAGTTTAGTAGAGAGCGTCAGCGCGGTCCCGTTACTGAGGCTGTCTCTGGAGCGAAGAGCAGAGAGTGCTCTGCAGGAGGGAGGGCAGGCTGCTCAGGCCTTCTGCCCCAAACCATTTCATTTAAATGAAAGCCAAACTATCAGCTTATGTGAGTGACACTTTACCTGGAGGCTGCTCTGTCAGACTGCTGAGTTTGCTGCAAATGCCTTCCTGAGAGAAGCTGACTAACAACTGAAAGCAGAAAGTAGCCACTGAAAGGAGAAATACTTCAAATTTTAAATGAGTTCATCAATAAACAAGCTGGCTTTGTCACAGATTTACAGAGTAATTTTGCATGACCCCGTGCATGACAAATTATCCTCTTTACTCTTTTAAAATTCAGCCCTTTCTTAGATATTTTAAAATATTTTTCTTAGTATTTTTTACTCATTAAGTTAGATTGGCTAATGCTGAGCCCACCTTTAAGGACAAGTTACTATCCTGTATAAGGAGGGAGCCTTACCTGTCCCAACCTGTCACTCCCAAGATGTTTCTTTGATTCCAGGTAATGGGACCTTCACAGGTAGGGGGAGCTCTGAACCCTTTACCCACCCTCTTAACACATGTTCTAAATGAATCCTGAAAATTAACATCAGTAAAACAGCTGTTATATGCCTCACTTCATTTTTCAGAGACAGAAGAGAATCCAAATTGCCTCTGCCTAGTCAAAGGTGTCAAAACGAAGTGATCAAAGTATCAGAAGGAACAAGATTGCTAATTTGTCAATGACTTAATTGATGGAGAATGATAACACAGGCAAGTAGTTAAATGTGTAATGGTAAGTAACAAATGCTATATAAATAATTAAATGTGTTTTCCCAGGTGCTTCAGAAAGGCCTTACTTGTATAACTCTTTACTTATAACCTAACTGTAATTGTGGTGGATAGGAGCCAAGATCTGCACCTGCTGGAATTGCTTAATATAAATAGCATGAACCAGAACATCTGACAGGGGTGCTCATGATTAAAGATCAAGAGAGAAGGAATGAAACAAAAAAAAAAAAAAAAGAAGAAATCATCTATGCTGCATTGGTATTTCCTCGCAGGATACTCCCTGCGCAGTCAAGCATACCTGCCCACTTTGCTATGCAAAGTATTTACTCAAATAATTTAACTGCTGCAGAATAATGATCTTGAATAGGTGCCATGAGAATGAGTCTCTATCTGATCCACACTGACACTCTGAGTCCTTACGCTTGACCCTGGCATACTGCAATATCATTACTTATGGCTGTGTCTCCCCCTGAGAGCTCAGGAGTGCTCCTACAGGAGCTCTGGGAGGGCGATGTTAAGAGACAGCTGTGTCTCACATGTCCCTCTGCAGTGGACACCAAAATGTGTTTGAACAGGAATGTGAATCCGTTTAACAGGAGGAATAGTTGAAAAATGTTACAGGTATTTTGTCTGTTTATAACAACAGTGCATATGTGTTGATATTTGATGTTTATGCTGGTACACTATATTTAAGTAAACATTCACATCTAAGCAGGGACATTTTCTGCACTGAGCTCTGAACCAGGTGTTCATGATTCTTAAGGACTGATGTCAATTCAAGAGTTTGAGTTAAATTTTGATTCTGCATGGTATTAATAAAAATTCTTCCCTATTGATTTTTCCTTTGTACCACCTATAGTTAATTTGTATGGCTCCTGTGTTTTCATTTTCAAGACTGAAAGATTGTTAGAGTTAGCTGAATCTTACTCAGCTATGACAAGCAAGTAGAATACAAATAAGGGAACGTTAAATACTGTTCTAAACTGGCTTCCATTTCCAATAGCTGCAGCAGCCTAAATGATCAAGGACTGGTAAGAGATACCATAGGTTTCTGTTTGATTATAGTCTTCCTACTGCTAATCGATGATTTTAATGTGTTAGACCTTTTTGATCTCCTGAACTTTCTGTGAACTTAAAATCAACATTTCCTTTGCACGGCAGATAATAGCAGGGTACAGTACTTGCTGCTACTCCTGCTGTGCGTTTTTTGCGAGTTAAACTGTTCTTATTTGGCAAAGCCTATGTTCACCACATTCAGTACATGATTTGTTCCTAAAGGTACAATGCAATTTTTGACATGTTTTACCTAATTTTCTTGATGACTGCCATTATCCTAGATACAAACATCGAGTATAAACTACAGCACGCTGCGGATGTTGAAAAAATGGATAAGATCAGAAAAATCACAGCACATGAGCCCATAATCCTCAGATGTTTTGTGAAGAGGGGATAGAAGTAGCGGTTTTATCCCTCCCTTCCTCCTTTCCTCTCTCCGTCCCTTGCTTCCTCTCTCCATTTCTTCTTTGCTTCATCTTTCTTACTGGCGAACATGAGTAAGAATGAGTTACATGACTTAAGAATTAATTTTATGACACCTTCTCTGTTTTGTAAGATGCTTCTAATGAGCCATTTTCACTTTAAAACTTTGCTGACGCTGAGTTATTTACTGATATTTACTGATTTGCCATTTCTAAATATAAGGCCCCATTCATCAAAACACAGAAGGACATGCATAATTTGAATTATATGCTTGAGTCCAAATCCAAAATAGTCAGCAAAATGTCAAATGCATCTCTTTGACCTGCAGGTGATTCTCCAGTGGATTGCTTAAAGTGTACTGAGAGATACTGCAATAGCAGGGAGGTAATGCCTGCTAGAAGTCACTACTCCCAACTCATTCCCAATTTTGGGCTCCTTTCTGGACTATACAACTTGAAATACAGGCTGTAAATAGTTTCAAGTCATCAAAGAAGTGAAATATTGTAACACGGAGAGAGTATCAGAATTCTTGGCAATATTTTAAGTGGATGTGTGAAAATGACTATCATCTAATATCAAGCTGGAACGAATGAATATAAGGAAAAGAGTCATATTCTTTGCAGGGCTTTTACTGGTCCTTACTAGCGAGGTCCAGTGTGACATCAATGACATGTTGACTTGACAGATACAGTCAAGGCTCACTTGACAATTGTGAAAAGGCTTCTTGATTAAATTGTCCTTTTCAGTGGAGGGACACTGTTCCCTGAAAGTTAAATACATGAAGAAATGCTGGGTCTCCCCTGACAGCATTACTAGAAACCAGGTAGCTTTTTTCTGTATATGATGAAATTCATAGACACTGGGGGCATATGAACATCAGTTATACAAAACCACCATGAAAATGAAAAAAAAATCAGAAAAATATTTCAAGAAAGATTAATAGCTCTAAAACGAAGGATGAATACAAAAGGAATGATTTTCAATTGTAACATTCAAATTAGCTTTCAGATATGGCAGAAACTGTGTTTGACATCATACAAAAAGAATAGGAAGCCATTTGTAAATTTTATATTAATACAGCAGAGATTGTTCTTTATTAAAACTAGGAAAGAAGAGTGGATTAGCAATGCCACATGGGATGCTATTACAGAAAAAAGGCAAGATAAGTTAAATCTACTCAATACATTATGGACCGAAAAGTAAACAAAGAAAAATGGAATATAGGGATAAAGATAAAGCAGTAAAAAGATCAGCCAAAAAAAAAAGGATAAAAGAGGCTCCGTTGATAGACAGGCACTGAAAGCAGAAACGGCAGCACTAAAGGGAGACATGAGAACATTTTATCAAACAGTTTAAAGACTTACTGGAGATTTTAAGCCACAACAAGGAAAGTGCAGTGAAGAGTAATGACTGGAAAAAATGAACTTCACCTTAGAGGAACAAAAGAACAGAAAGGCAGAACACCTCCCAAACACTGCAAGCAGAAACACCTTATTTTGCTAGTGAAAGATGGCAGAACTTGATGCCTGTCTTGAAGAAATCGAATCTTCATGAGCTTAAATTAAGCAGCCTCTGAAAGACGTAAGTATGCTGAATTAACAAATATGATTCAAATCGCTATAGCATAGATACAAGAAATGAAAAGGACAACATGATATTTGTACATGTCCCTAAGGTTTGACGTGAAGCAGAAACAATATAATGTGCTCTTGTTCCCATGGAAAGTCTTCAGTGCAGTCAACTACACTGCTTTGAAGTTGCCACTCATAGCAGACACAGGAAACATGTCCACATTTGCTCTGGCTGATCTTGTGCAGACAAGCTCTTCCTCTTGCAAAGCATCACAGAACAATGTACAAGACAGTAGATGCCTCTTGTCCTGAACTGCATGGGTTTGATTTAATAATGGATTGTCATGGCAAGTAGTACCATCCTTTGAAATCCCTTGGACGGCGATTCTGAAGCAGAAACATGCCATGAAGTAGATGCAGCTGGGAGGTGATGAACCTTGGTGACAAAGATTGTATCTTCTTCTCCCCCACCTTCACTAAAATCCATTGGAATGGATTCTGTTATTGATCATTACTGCAGAAATGGGTATTTCAATACAAATGAAGAGAGCAGAAATGTAAGGGTTTGTAGCCAAAATCTGTCTCCTAACTAAATCAGCTGAAAATATGTCATGAAAAAGGCTGTCTTACACTTATGCCAAACAGGCTCTACAATTAATAAATTAGAGATAGGCAATGTCACAGATGATAAATTATCTACAGAGAATTTTCTCTATTTGGAAGCTGAAGCTTTTACAAACTTGCATAACCTCATTCAAAATGCAAATAAATGCATGCTTGATATAAGTTCAGAACAATAAACTAAGTACTTCCCATAGACTGTGCAGAAGTCTTGCATGATTAAAAAAACACTGAAATCAAGGGGAAGAGTCTTCAAATACAGTGCAGAGTCCTAGAAAAATAAGGCACTCATCCTGTGCAAATGGCTCAGCTATCAGTACAGGTGTCTGTGAAGGCTATTTAAAGTACTGACTAAATAAATAAGAAATGAAGAAGCCTTAAAATGAGTACAGATAATGGAAACAGTACAAATAGGAAAAAGGAAGAGAGGGGACATAGATCTATTTTTCATGACTCTCCAGTAATAGGGAGAATCAAACAAATACTCCTGCGGTAGCCCCAGGTTTGGTTCCAAAGGGCTGAATCAATGGCGCTCGGCAACACAGTTATGGTCGACGTGATCCTGTTACAAAAGCCAAAAAGACTTACAGAAACGAGCCAGGCAGGATATGGCTGACTAACGTTATTTGACTTCTGGTTTATAGTCTTACCAGCAACAATGACATTGTTTAGGAAGAGTTTTGATTTGGTCTTGATCCCTTAATCGTCACGAAATATTCTTTCATACCGACCATGAATTTCAAACAGACCCATTTCAATCAACATTTTCTCCTTCTCTGGACATTGTACTAAAAAAAATAAAAACGGAAAAAGATGTTCAAGTCCAAAAGTTGCTTTTAAAAACAAAAAACAAGTGGCTTCTGAAAATTGTTTAGATTCCCATATTTTTGATGAAATGTTTCAAATATTCACAAATAAATAAAAATTCCTGTAGTATTATTTTTGCAAGCATTCATTCCCATTTTATGGATGGCTTTAAATAAACCTTTAGGATTTAAAATTACCTTGTGATTAATTTTTGGGGGGGGACAGTTAACAAAGAAAGAACATAATTAGTCCAAATTACATTTTCAAACAAAAGGTCAGCTGATGCCTAGATTTATCAGAGTTCAGTTTTCATTTGTCAAAGGAAAAATGAACAGATGCTGTCATGAGCATCACAATAGAAGCAGGTTGACACTTAGGTCTTTTGAAAATTTGGCTCCATTTGTGGATACTAAAAGTTCACCCTGACTTCTTCTAGGAATTTACAGGTTAATGTCCATTTAATGCTACAGAATTTCAGAAGCTTTGCCCTGATAACTATATTTACGTTTTGAAGGACCTGAACTCCCCTCCAAAGTAACTGTTGGTTTCCTTATATTTAGTTCCTTTCTTTCGAAATCCAGGACAGGCCACTTGTTCTTTACCTCTTATCCCATTTCGCTACCACATGGTTTGTACTGCAGCTTATCTCTTTAACTACTTACAGAGATTTCAGCTAACCGATTCTATTTGATCATGGCATCCTGAGCAGATTTATAACGCAAATCATGTCTCAGAAAGTATATAGATGTACAGAATATTTTGTCAGCAGACAGTTTCTTGTACGGTTGATAAGACTGCATAATTTTGCCTATTGATGTAAAGCTTAGCTTGAGAGATTAAAGAGCACTTCCAGATGTTTAGTAAATCAGGCTGTCCTATAAACCTTTTTGTTTATCTAAAACACATTTTCAAAGTCACAAGGGGGAAGCAAAGAACCCAGTTCCCACTGAAAATCAAGTATCACCCCCTTTATTACAAAAGCCGACATATTTCCTCTATAAATGATAACGTCGTTCTTCTGTGGAGGGAGGGATTATTTAAAAAAATGCATTGAAGAGCATTTAATAGCATGGTTACAATTGTGATGACTTAATGATATAAAGTATAACAAGACAGGCTTGTAGGAGGAAATAGTATTTTCCACTAACTCATCTGTTAAGTTTGGGAGAAAAAAAATAGACAAGCTTTCAGGTACACAAGTTTTTCTTCAGATCTTGAGCAGAAGAGGCAAAACATGTTTAGAAGTGCAAACCAGGTAGAACATTTTTTTCTCCTAAATCTATGTGTGTGCAAGCACAGTGTGCACTTGTGACAGCACTATTCAAAGCAAATGTTCTTATACAGAAACCTAAAGGTTTGGGTGTCAGCAGGAATCTTTTCACCAAACTCAGTGGTTGGGTTGATGTCACCTTTGGTAATTGTCCCTGAGTTTGGACTTAGGCTCTTGAGGCCACGTCTGGCCAATTTCCCAGTGGCAGCTTTTGGATTTCCCAAGACAATCTCAGGTGCTGGTGGTGGCCAAAATAGTCTTCTGGTAGCTCAAACTTAACTAAAGGTCAGTCCAACTTGAGGATCCAAGTAAACAGCAACAA
Source organism: Recurvirostra avosetta (assembly GCA_004023745.1). Lineage (NCBI taxonomy): Eukaryota > Metazoa > Chordata > Aves > Charadriiformes > Recurvirostridae > Recurvirostra > Recurvirostra avosetta. The sequence continues at coordinate 4,497 of SAYO01030125.1, read as the reverse complement.
GAATTAGAGACAACACGCAATACGAAATAGCTCTGCTCCTGCAGAATCTTCTCAGCCCGCTCTGGTGGGAGGTTTGTAGTGGGATGCTGGATGAGGGAATCACAGCAGCAAGGGCACTGTACAGCGGAAGGATGGGTACAGCACAATATCTACTGGATTACTTCAGGAAGACTGGGCTTGGATCAGTTTAAGCCACGTCCAGTTTATTGCCTAGAAGAGCCTCATCCAGTCTCTAAGCCCCCCCCTTTTTTTTTTATGGGATCCTGTTAACACCTACCAAGCATGAGCTCAAATGAATGCCAATGGTTAGGAGCTGATAACTATTGGGACGCCAGTTTTGAGAATGAACATAACACAAATGCAGGTTTTTAGAAGGAAAAAAAAAAGCAGCAAGGTGCCTACCTATCTTGCCAAGTTTCTCTAAACCTTCACCTTTGTGTCTTATATCAAACCACTTATTTCCAAAAGCACGACTACATTTGATTTATCCACAGTCGCTCACCCTGCTCCTACCTTTGTCTCTCGGTAGACTAAGCAGTTTTTCACGAGGGTAGATTTCTTGTATCTATGCCCATGCTTCTTGCACCTCTACATACATGACCTGGGGTGACATACTGCTATTTAGGCAAACTGGATCTCAGTTATATACATGAAAACCCAAATGTTACTTCCCTGGCTT
>SAYO01030124.1:135102-145434 GCA_004023745.1 Recurvirostra avosetta | reverse complement strand
TGGACTAGATGATCTGAAAGGTCCCTTCCAACCTTAACGATTCTATGATTCTATGATACGCATATTTGTCTGTTCTGGCACTAATATAGTTTATAAAAACAAATTACCTCTTTCGTGTTAAATAAATCATTAGGGAAGATACACAACCAAAATAACTAATAGTGATTTTTTTTAAACAATGCACATCTAATTAAAAGCAGGGATACATTTCACTGTCAGAATCAGCGTTTCAAAAGAGAACACTTCACATTCAAGTACGTGTGAAAAATATTTTATTCAAAAGTCAAATTTAATAAAGATATTAATAATGTTTGTATATACTTTTCCTAGGCACCAAAAATTACCAATTTAACATCATGTTCAGACAAGGCTGAAAGAAACTTCAAGGGGACTGTTTTGCAACTTAACTAGTTCACAGCTGTATTTAACTGGAAAATGGTCTCTACCTGATTTCTTCCTAAAACCTAATAACAAACTGCAGCTATAAGATGAACAAATTAAATGTTAACAGTGATATTCCTCATATTACATTTGTATAGCTGTTGTTCAAGTAGGTACATAGTGCTTTGCATAAGGCAAATGGACAAGTCTGAAAACTCATTTAATAACCTTTGCAAGCTTTAGAATTTAATCTGAAATCTATGGCTATAAATACCTTCTAAAGGATCTTTTAGAATCAAAGTTACTCAGAGGACTACAAAGGTCTGACCTAACATCAGCTATCAGCCCTACTTACTACAAAATCTACGTGCAGAAGTGCTAATAATTTCACTAACAAGAACTTTCATCTAGCTGTCCTGCCAACAAACTCATAAACCACCAAGGGAATCTTTACCTGTTGAGATTCAGGGTTCAGAGGTACCAGCTGCAAATCTGCACAGTCAGCAGAATTTTTCAGGCTGTTGTGTGAAAGCTGGAAACAGAGTTCTGACAAATTCTGTACACAGACTTGCACATATTTCCTGAAAAACACGACACAGTTTGGTCAACAAAAGTTGAATAGTTAGACTGAAAGAGTACACATCCATAAAATTGTTTTCAAGTGCACAGCTCAACCAAAAACAGAACAGCAGGTGTATTTGTTTCTTTCAATCTTTTCCTCAATACTTATGAGTCTGTAGAAACAAGGCTGTAAACCACCCTCTTTCATATTAAACAAAAACAAATAACTACGCAGAAATAGGCTAGCTTGTATCTTGTGGTCTTATTTCCAAAATAGCTGAAACCACAAATTTGTTTTACTGTTATAAAAGAACACTAGAGGAAATGCACAAGTTTCCAATGGGAAGCTGTGTAAGATAACAAAAGCCCAACTTAAAAAAAAAAAAAAAGAGGCTGCTATAAATATTACTTATGAAACTCCAACTCCATATTTTGTAAGAAGAAAGAAACAATAAATACTTAATGAGTACATTACCGTTTGCCAGCTGACAATAAGGAATGCTTGGCATTAAAAGGTATGCAGAATGTTAATGCAATAATAGTGGAGTAAATCGACCAAGGACAATCAATGGTTACCTAAAGGAAAAAGGGAACAAAGTTCTTAATGGTCTTTGGCAAACAATTTTGCTTTTCTTCTCACTTCTAAGCAAAACTTTTCTCAGCAAGTGTCTGCAGCTAATGCGTCCAGAAGGGGAAAAAAAAAAAACCACAACCAAAAATCAGTATGTCAAAAACTAATCTGACAAAATATTAGGTTTTTGTTTTCCCGTGAGTGGCATACAAAATCTTGAAGAAGCTTTTCCTGTGGTAACTGACATACTCAGTTCTGAAGACTAGAAATAAAAGAAGGGGAATAGAAAAAAGACAAGATAAAAGGACACTAACAATACTAAGAGCATCTTAATACAATAATTTGGTAAAAGGTCAGTATCAAATAAATTGCTATAAGATCTATTACTGAAATGTCTTTATAATACTTTAATATATTAAACATAAGCTAAAAATATTTTCTAAAAATGTATTTAATGTATATTTGTTTTAATTTGAAGCAGCACACTTAATTGAAGAATTTCTCCTGAAGTGAATGCTGTCATTCTTCCAATTGTAAAGCATATATATTTAACAACAGATTTTTATATGCAGAAGAAAAAAAAAAAAAAGAAAATCGTTTGTCACATCACATTTTAGCAATACCAGTCTATAGCTATTTCTTTTTACCCAACTCTTCACACACAAGGATACATGGCAACACACTTGGTCAATTTTAACACTGTGAAAAGTGATGGTTTCAAGATCATTTTGCTGTCAGCTGAAGAGCTTCTTTCCATACTACTTATTTTTTATTCACCCTTCATAATGAAAATTAAGAGGAAGTGACCCCAAATTAATAACGTGACAGCTTGAAACACTACAGTGTTAAGTACCTCAACACAACATACAGATTCTTTGCACATGAAAGAATTATCTTTCCCATGAGTCAGAAGGGAGAATTTACAGACCGCCATGCCACCTTTTACAGACACAAGTATCCTTCATCCTATATAAACTACGAGTGTTAGAACATTAAAACTCAGATTACTAGCCAGTGGAACAGTTGGCAATATAGTAAACAAGTGTATATTTCTGCTTATATTTGTTTTCTTCAAAAATCATAGCAAATCATATAAATGTGCATGTACATCTTTTAAGGGAAAATGAGTTCAATACAAGCAAGTTCCGCCCCCCCATCACCACCACTTCTATTTTGTGAAGTGTATGCCCCTGTGATCAAATAGATTTCCTAACAAAAACATTAAAATACATCTTACTTTTTGGTCAACAGTAGCCATGCAGTTGTCCTGTTTCTGCTTCTCTTTGTTTTTTCTGTGAACTTCTTTATTTGTCGTATTTTCTTTCTCCACTGCAGATTCTGTGGCTGACGGCAAATACATAACTTCTAGTTCAAATTCAATCACATGATATGCAGGAGCCACTGGCAAACTGATGCTTGTGATCTTTTCAGAAGACTGAATCCTTAACGATGATTCTGAGATCTTTTCTATAGTTGTGTAGAATGGGGGGGAGGGGGGAAAGTCGTTTTAAAACCCATTCTTCCCAATTTTCATTTTAATCTGTAACTACATAATGAAACTAGCTTAAAAAGCTCAGCATCACAGAAAAATCTGTGGTGCCGTAACAGTTACCTAGCAAGACCTCTACGTTCACAAAAACAGCAGCAAGAAACCATGTTATGTAACTCCACGGTAACCTCTTCAGTTGAGCAATAATCCGCACATCTTAAATACCACCGCTGTTCACAACTTCCTGTTCACAACTTCCCGATACTCACGCTCTGCCCTTCTTAAACTGCAGAAGGGTAACCACCACATTCTGTGTAATAGTCCCTCCCAATGTTCATGAAAGAACTAAGAGGACAATTTGATAACAAGCTTCAAACTAGCTAAAGAGCTACTGTAGTCCATCATATGACGCCTATTGAAGTTTTTACAACATCCTGCACCTGCTCCTTAGTTTCATAATTTCACTTCAAGCAAACTTACAACTTAGTGGAGCACACACGCATCAGTATTCTTGGGTCACCATTCATCATCTGTCTTTAAAATACTACACATGGTATGCCTCTGTCTATTTCAATCTTAATTTCATCCAGTCTGTTAAGAGCGTTCTTCCCATGTATATAAAATTGCTTGAGTTTGAGCAACTGAGGAGACTATACAGTACTTACGGTAGGGGAAAAAAAAAAGGAAGCAGGATGTCATCTGTCTAAACAAAGCACCAGCTAAAGGAAATGCCCTATTTACATAGAGTACTATGTAAAAACCTACCTACAACTACTCCACAATAAAAAAGGTCTAGTTAAAATAGAGCCTGCAATAATAATAAAAGATCACCATCTTTCACTTGGAAATCATGACAGATGCTCACCTCGGCAGCAGTTTCACCATGCCTACTGAATTTCATCAATGAAACTTAAAGTTATCCAGCTGTGTTTGCTGAAAAGTTCATACTACTACTTTGAGGGTGAAAGTTTAAGACCTTTCTTGCACTGAAGTCCCATTGTTCTTAATAATGACTATTGAAAAAGGCAGCATCAGGGTTCTTAATACTGTAAGTACAGTTTACTTCAGGATTACTGAATCCTCAGCCATTCAAAGATCATTAATTTTTACTTCATTGCATACCTCTGGTGTTGGAATAGATCACTGCCTTGCTTTCTGGATGGTACAGAATAGGCATGGCATCTGCGTTACTGAGCTGCAAAGTATCCCCATTCTTCATGGTGTAGTGACCAGTAGTCACTGTGAATTTCACCTTCTGGGGAATGCCAGCCAAAAGGCTATCTGAAGAAGAAAGCAGAAATTGTTAACAGATTCCAGTACTCATCAATAGATGGTTACAATGCACTGCTGAGGCTTGTTAGCAGTATTCCCAGACAATCTGTCACACATGTTACGGTAACTTAAAAGTGTAGGGGTTTGGTGTTACGCAACACATTAAACCTAGCTCAGATATATCGGTGTGGAGAAACCGGCTGTTTCAACTTCAGTGACCAAAACCACAGTTTCTTGGATGGCTCACATTAGTTGGCTACTGTGTAGCTATGGCAGCACAGAATTCAGTGAAATAGAATAATCCCAAAGAATTTACTAAGCTTTTGGTAAGTTCTTCAGGTTGTAGATGGCTTTATATTTTTTGCACATCCAATGCCAGTCACACCCACATGCTGTATTTACATAATTAAGATAACAAGAATGCCAGTATGAACACAGACTCTCAAATATCTGAATCACAACCATCAATTTCATAGGGGTAATTAATTTGATTAATGCCCAATATGCCTGTCCTTCCTTCGCCACCCATTGCAACCCCTGTAACTGGAATGATAGCACAAAATGCATATTAACACCTTAACTGCCTCAGTTAATAGCCTAAAAACAAAATCACTATTAACTTCCATTTATAAACTTTAATAAAATCTACAAATAATGCTCAGCTGCCTGTGAAACCAGTGGATGTATTCAGTATTAAATTTTAATAAGTTTATATTACCACCTCTAGCAGAGAATCCCACTTCTTACATATTTCTCATAAATAACCAAGACACTGCAGCATCACAGAACTAACCAACAAGGAGCTCAGTCAATTACAAATTTAAATATTCACTTCTCCTAATCAGTGTGGCAGCTCAAATCATACCTGATATTTAAGTGACAGTACATGTTCAAATTCGTGTTCAAAAGTGACACTATGTGTCTCAGAGCCAAGCATCGAAATTAGCTGTTGAAAACTAGCCATCATTGACAGAGCATACTTGATGGATAATTTGAAAAGTGAGGATTTATTTTAGACTCAAAATTAAGAGTAAGGCAAAAAAGTTCTGAGTAATATTCAAGCCAGAAAACGCTTTATCTAGGCCCACGAGAATACAACAGAAGTAAAACAACTTCAGCATAGCAACTGTACCTACCAGTCATTGGTTCCACTTTTAGCTGGGGCTCCTGAGAATATACATCATACTGCACAATTGGATAAATATGAAGAAGGACAAACTGTACTTTTCCCACTGAAGTGCACAGTTGCCTGAGTGTATATGTCCCAGGTTCTTTGGCCTTTGAAGAAAACAATTGATCTTTCAATTTAGGAAATACTTCTACAACAAACCCTCTACTAAAGAATAGCATGTTTTCAGCTCATTTCTATCAGACACTTTGCATTCATAAATTAAAACGACAGACTTGTTCTCTGAGTAAGTGACAAGATTTTCACAAAGGAGCACCTTTTGCCCCATTAAAATAGAAGCTCTAGAGTGCTGGCTGAGTCAAGAAAAAACATCGTAAGTAACAAGTTCCAACAGTTGAAATAAGTAATATAGTAGCTATGCTGTCAAACTTATTTTGTGGTGCTTTTTGTCTCGTTACTTGGTTGGTCATCCCCCCCCAGTGCCACAAAAAAATAATACATACATATTTAATTTCAAAAATCTTCCCTTACCCTGAATAATGGGATTCTAGATGTTTTTCAATAACATTCTAAAACGCAAATCTGTAACATCTGCTACTATATTTATTCTTGATTCCATTTGGTCTTAGTTACTACTGCTAGGGAATGGGAAATGTTTTCTTTTTCCATGTGCCACCTTACCAAGTGTAATACATAAGTATTGATGGTGGATATAATTAAATCTAAAGAATAAGATTAGAAGTTATGGAGAAAAGCTGTTAATGACTTAACATTCAAACCTCACACAGTTATTGACAAAGCAAATCCTGACTGAAATACTGAAATTCAGTATCATGCGTTTTGACATTAAAGTCACTAAATTTTATCCCTTGAATACTTTATAAACAGAAAAGCATGATGAAAGATTTCACTAACATATACATACTTTACACCTCAACATGCGACTGGACTATCAGTCTGAAAAATTTAGATAATGCTTTCTGATCTCTTTTAAAGCTTGAAAAAAATACACTGAAAGATTGCTGTCAGCATAAATAATGCTAATCATTATTCCAAGACCTAAAGAATGAATCAAACTCCCTCTGCATCTCAGAAGCAACAGTCATTCCTCTTTCCGCAAAAGTAGTGCAATTAAGCATTAGTGTAAGAAAATATAGAAAACAAGTTGCCAGCAGTTTCTATCTTCTGGCCAGCTATGTTACCCAGTAGAAGTGACACCATATATTACTACAGTGATAACGGATTTTTAGTAAATATTTTTTAAATACTGCAGCTCAACTCTAGAGAAGCTTTCATCATGTTATCTGGTAATACACTGTTAAAAAAATCATAATATATTCAAATTTTTCCTTTAAGGACAGGTAAGTCATGTTTTGAACAACTGTATGAAGATAAGTAAGATTGTCCATTCTCCAATAGCCACCAGAAGCATGCAGAACAAGGCAAACTTAAAGCAGAGTTGTATCTAGCTTTTCATGCTTATCTCTTCTTCTGCAGTTTCAGATTGCTTCCTGATCCCACTAAGCCAAAATGCCTGCTCAGAACAGTTTAACAGCTTTCTTCTAGTAAGGCTACTTCACCCAAAATCCAGTTCTACCTGCATGTTAATTTATTTTACAGAAAACTACATTGGCAGCCACCAAGACCTCTGACATCTCCAAATCCCATTAACTTGACCCAATCCTTTGAAAGAATGAGAAACCTAAAAAATTAGGTCAGCAGGTAGTTCAAATGACATTATTGCCATTTCACGTTGTATCATCAGGGACTTGAACTCAACTTCCACCTTGAGATCCCTGCTATCCACAGAGGTTCCACAATGTGCGTGTGTGCACATGTACCAAGCACATCCCTCTAGTGATTTCTGCGCCAGCACTTGGGGAATGGAAAGGCAGAGTATATAAGCCTATAGAAAGCTTCACTCTAAACAAAGTTCTATACCAAGATAGAAATAATTTAAAAAAAAAAAAAAAAGGGGAGAAAGTTAAAATCTCAGGTATGGAGCACTCAAAATATGCTAAGAATGCTAAAGAAACCTCCTGGCCAGCTCCGCCTGGCTATCAACTTTTAGTCATCAAAAGCAGGTACGTAGATTCTTACTTCAAAATTAGTTTAAAAAAGGGACCAAAGCTAATTTAAACCAATTAGAAAATGACAAAGCTAGCAGGCATATATACCATACGTGACTGCCAAATACTTTCTCTCTTCATAGCATCCATACCCTTTCCAATATATAGGCTGGATAATGCTCAGAAAATGAAGCAGCTATGAAACACCTGTTGCATTCCTCATTGTGTTGCCCCATCTCTTATTAATCATTCAGATGCTGCATTGAATTTCTTAGCATTTTCTCACTCAAATTTTCCCTACACTCATGTTCATTATTGTAGTATTGAACTCTAATAAATACTTCCCTACGAAGGGTTACAGAGGTGGGGATGGAGATAGAAAGTATTAAAAGAAAACTCAAAGAATGGAACAACATTAAAACTGAGGCCAGAAGCTCCTACTCCTGGAACGCTAAACAGATGGCGTAGTCTCACTTTTGAAAGTGCTTGGCATTTCACTTGCTAGGACTATGTCAGCAGGTAAATGCCTTTCCCCATTTCATGCAAACAAGCAAACCAACCACAGATCAGCAAAGTACAAGGCCACAGAATGAATTAAGCAGTTTTAGAAAAAAACAAAACCAAAACTAAACACACACCACAACCAACCAACCATCAGGACTGGTACTCAGTACTGGTACTGCTGATTTCCAGTTACTATGCATCTAGTAGTTATGCAATGTGAACAGAAACGATAAGCACTACTGTCCTTAAGTATTTCAGCATATGCTGGGAGTACCTAGCTTGCTGGGGAAGAATGGGAGGGGAAAAAAGATTACTCCACATATTAAGCTGACTTAGAGTGCACGTGTAGGTTGGCAATTGAGGGAGTTCATATACAACACTACATGGCAGAAGCAGGACTGCAATCCGTTTTCTGAGGGTGGCATTTAGACGGTGACACTCTGTCTTCCCATAGCAGAGAATCCTTCTCATTCCTTATGTGATTAAGATGAATAATGGGGGCAATCTTAATTCTGACATCTTCTAAATTCAAATATTTGAAGCTGAGCTTAACTTTGTCATGCTTCTTGCAGATAGGTTTACTACATCCACCAAGTGAAAAAATATTCTACCACTCTCCACAGTGAAAAACAGGCTATCAACCAAATTTAATGACACAGTCACTCACTAAGGGCTAGAAAATGCATTCCCATCAAAATTTTTAAACGTTATTCTCAATGAGCTCATCAGCAAAGGCAGACTTCATAAGCAGTACCTTAAACTGATAAATTAATAGACAAGATAATTTTTGCCAGCAATAATCAAGATGTTTAAACGACATTTTGGAAGGCTTACTCTAATGATTGCAAATAGGAGGGTCACCTGTACATTTTGGCATAAACCCTCTTTCAAGGGAAATTAAGGTCTAGAACAACGAAAAGAAAGCCACAAGGAGAATCGCATCACCCAAGCTTTATCAGAAAGCAATACAGGTACCACATGCCAGCACTATGCTCTTCCTCAACCAGTGCTTTTAGTTCTTCTTTCATGAGTGCTACATTCACTCAACTATAAAAACATACCTGAGTATTGAATGTTATTTTATTGACCCCTGGTTCCAGTATTAAGTTGTTGCATTTCAGCACATGAGCCCCATCTTCTAAAGTCACCCCTGAGGGTATATCCAGCGAACTGCTGCTCTCTTGCCTTCGTAATAGCATGTGCACATTTTTGCAGATAATTCCTGCTGTGTTCAAAGAGTTATCCGAGGGACTCCGTTCATACATTTCGTATAGCTCCAGTGCTGGCAAGTTGTTTCTTGACAAAGGAAAGCCTGCAACTTCATTTGGAAAGCTGATAACACCATTGGAAGTTTTGTGCTTAGTGAGCCACTCCGCTGTTTTTCTGTAACTATTTTTTTCAATGCTGAAGTGAACATGGATGGCAATCTGATCCACTTGGACAGGGATGGGCATGTGGCTCAGCAGAGTCAACTCAATAGACAACATTCCACCCACATGGACAACAGCATTTGGAGGGTCAAAATGTAGAGTTTTCAACTGCGCAAAGGAGTGCATAGGCAATATAACCTTTTGACCTGGAAAGATAAAAACCGGGATTGTATTCTTCTCAAGTGCTGCTGGAGATCAGCAGATCTTTTCTCTTAAAAAATTAACCCCTAGAATTAAACGAATCAACAACTTCTCACAATGAAACCTTTCACAATAAATCAATACTTTCATATTTTAGTGTTATCCAGCATAGAAATGAGACTTAAAGATGCTGAGATTTGTTTTCTTAACAGTTACATCTACTACAATTTTAGTACTCAGGCTATTAAAGACAACTAAACTAAGAGATAGCGTCTAAGCAGAAGTTTAACATTTCACTACTACATAAAGCGTTCTAGATGAACACAGTGGCATAAAGTGACAAACTTCCCAGAGCGCATAAATTAAGAGCAAGTACAAGTTTAAGAAACTAATGATCGGACTGGTAGCCTTGAGCCATCAGCTTTACCATACAAGGGTTTTTCATTTTCTTTTCTAGACTCCAGAAACCAACACAGAGGCAGTACCAAAACTTAAGAAGCAAGTTGTATTGGGTTTGTGTGGCAAAGTTTTGGTAGCAGGGGGGCTACAGGGGTGGTTTCTGTGAGAACTTGCTAGAAGCTTCCCCTTTGCCCAACAGAGCCAATGCCCGCCAGCTCAAAGATGAACCCACTGCTGGCCAAAGCCGAGCCTGTCAGCAACAGTGGTAACGCCCCTGTGGTAACATATTTAAGAAGGCAAAAACAAAACTGCGTGATTGCAGCCAAAGAGAGGAGTGAGAATATGCGAGAGCAGAGATTCCCCTGCACCCCATGGAGAAGACCATG
>SAYO01030124.1:114341-125109 GCA_004023745.1 Recurvirostra avosetta | reverse complement strand
TTTTTTTTTTTTTTTTTTTTTAACACAGTAACTCATCAAGGTGATATTGTCTCTCTATGCTTTTGTAATAAGATGAGGATCTTTTAGGGTCAGTTACAGGATTCCTAAGTCTACTGAAATATGAACAAACTATGATTAAAATAAATAGAAAATATTCCACAGCCTATGCAAACAAGAGGATGAGCTTACGCTGGTCTTCAAAAACATCCACGAAGATCACAGTATGTTATTTCAGTAGTTTCTGGAGTTTGCCATCTTTCCAAACTGTTTTTCAACAGTGGAAAGCAGTAGCAACCTTAGACACCAACTCTTTCATAGAAATGGAGTAAGCAGAATTTGAAAAGGCATTCATGTAATTAGGGAAGGGGCTTAACCAAATTGAAAAGGCCACTTTACATCATTTACTTTATGGTAAGGCACAGTAACTGAAAAATTGCAAATTATTATTTATTTGCCTTTTTCACAAGCCACCAAGGGTAACATCTTCAGTGAAGTTATGGCTCTATTACTACCATATTAACATACTGAAAAAAAAATGAACTATGTAAACACATTGCTGTAATCTCTGTTTATAATAGTAAATGCATCCAAATCTGGGCAGCTTCTCCTGCTATAACTGAAATTCATGATCCTTCTCTCAGTCAACATGGACTGAGTTCATTCTGGAGTTTAATTAGTCAGTTGTTATCAAACTAGTGGCAGGGAGGAAAACACACAAAGTCATTCCCAGGCCTCATCAGACAGTGGAAAAAGTAGATATAAATCTGCACGTCTCATCCAGACTAGACTCAAGACAATATACCAAACCCCATATTAAATTCCACAATAAAAAGTGCAAAATCCGTACCACAGAAACAAATGGTCTACTTCAAAACCGTAATACCACAACTGCAACACATCATTTGCTCACCTTCTCAGTGGCATAGCTCCATAAGCCAACTGTGTGGGAAACATTTGCATCTATTTGAGCCCTATCACAGCAGCCTTCTATTCTTTGTAAGACTTCCAAACAACTCAAAAATACCCAACAGTCCAAAGCTCCAGGAGGAACAGAGACCTGAAGATCAACAGATAAAATTAACTGGGAAATAAACATTAGTCAGATGAGAAAGTACTTCAGGAAAATACTTTTTGTGATACCATGTAGCAGAGGCTCTTGGAAGAGCTTACTCTAAGAATACACAAAAAACAGTCCAACTCTCACTGTCTCCTGAATAATTTATATATATTAGTTCACGAAACAAGGACAGCTAAGCAACTAAACAGTGATTATATTAACTAGATTTGATACATTCACCAAGATGAAAGAGAAGGAAAAGAGGACTAATAGCTACTAGTACTTGGAAAAATTCCAAAAACTTGGAAACTAAGCCTAAGGAAAGCAGAGTTAGAAAATTTCTGTAAATATACTACTACTTTCCTAAGGAAACATCAGATTTAACTGAGACTGAAACTAAAAGTACACTAAGAAGTAGATTAAATAAAAAAAAAAAACACCCAGAAGAAAAGAAATTAGTCTAAGTTTCCTTCACAACAATAAGTTTGTTAATCAAAGGACAAGACATCTGTCATGGACAACTAATTAAAGAATGAAATTAAAAACAAACAAATAAACAAAAAAAAAGGAGAGACACTAAGGTAGGATTATCAGTCATGACATGATAGAGAAAGACAAGAGAGTTTGATACTAGAACATTTCAAGAACTAAAGATCTGGAACATAATCACAACAATGGTGTCTCAAAATCCTGTTCATAAACAATGCAAAAATATTCCTTTTAAAAAGACTATCAAAGTTTTGAAACCCATAATAAACTAGGTAATTGATTAATGTGATAGGAAAGTTCAACATGCAAGCACAATGCATTTGAAAAGATCTGAATTCTGAAGGAATTTTCAGGAAGAGAAAGATCATCAGAACAGAGTAGTTTAGATTTCCGGTATGTGTTCATTTGTGTCAAGCCTGTATTAAGAAAAAGGACCTGTATTAAGAGGTCTGCCTGTCTTAAGAAAAAAGGATCACAACGGAGTAACTACACAAATAAGTGGCACCACTATCTCACAGCCTGAACACCTGCATTCAGTTTGGATCACCACATCAAGACAGAAACAGCAGAAATAAGAGACAGTGCAGAGAAGAGCTCCAGACATTGGAGGCACAGGACAGACTTGGGGTGGAGCAAAAGAGGAACTGCAGGAAGCACCTTCATAGATTTAGAAAGCAGCATGTATTTATTTTGGAAAGAAAAAAACCAACCACAAAACACACACATGAAACATACTATCTGTGGGATTTACATGTTAGTTTTAGAATACATGAAGGTGTCAGGAATGCATCTGAAGTAGATTTTCTGTTTCTAAATGCAGATGAACAGATGGAACTTACTACCACAATGTCAGACAGGCAAAAGTTAGCAGCTACTGTTATAATAGCATAGATAAAACTACAGAGAACCAGACACCCACAGGATTAAGGACATGGATGAGTCACCAGGTGAAATCCAGAAATATTCTCTTGCACACTACACTCTTCTTAAAGTTGTATTTCAATTCATAGACATCTGTGATCGTACATGGAGGATGATCAGTGTACAAAATCCCTGATAAAGCCTCTTTAAAAGATAAAATACCACCAGCAGAAACTAAAGTATGGAAGAAGGAGGGGTAAAGCATGGAGGCATGGAACATGACAAAAAGCTTTGAGCGCTGTCACTTGTTTTTATCTCTTTCTTCTGCCATTGAAAGAGATAGCGAGAGACACATGCATAACACAGAAGAGCACTACTGGGCACCAAAAGGAATCACAAAGTAAGAACCACAAAAGGTAATCAAAGCAGCATCCAACTTGTGAGGCACTAAGAAGACCTACTGTATATACTGTTTCTAGTTCAAAACTGCTTTTTGGTACAGACTACTAGCCTGCATATCAGCATATTAACTACTCTGCCTTATTTTCTTCAATACAACACTGTTACAGATTTAAATGATAGGAACTATAGTTCAAGAGACTGGTAATAAATCCAGGAAAGAAGCGGACAAATTACCTACCAGCTTAAGAAGTTAACTTTCCAGGTGAAGACTAGAATACTTTAACTAAATACAGGTTTGGTTTTTGGATGTGATGTCTCCAAATTTCTTTCCAAAGACATCCTCATGATGAAACATTCAGCTATAGCACTGTTACAATCTGTTATTACAGCATCATTTTGATAACTCATAGCCAGTGCTTACTGTATTCTGGTCACCGACATCTAAACTTCAAAAATCTTGTTAGATCATCATTGGATAAAATCATTCACATAATGGAATATATTACACTGACTCACTTCTAATAGCTTGAGTTCTTGCACACAGTTGTGAAGAAGCTCCAATGCTCGCTGGGAAACCTCCCACGGCCTCTGCAGGAAGATTAATAACGTGCACTGGCGAGAAAATAGGTAACTACGCAAGTCCAGTAGAGTCGCTTCTTGATTTTGAATTAGTTCTCTCTTCTCCATGTCTATTGGTTTTCGGAGAATTAAACCATTCCAGCTCCTCACTGGCTGGCAAAAAAATGTCAGCCAGTTTGCACCATCTAAGTAAATAAAGTTAATATCCAAGTATCAATCACTGCTTTCTATCAAAGCCTCTTCTTCCTCTCTCCAGAGGCTGTGAGCTGGCTTATTCTTTCTAAAGTTTATCATATGGATAAATGACTTAATCTCTTAACTTCAAAAACAAAACAAAAAACAGCAGAACTTCCACAGCTAAGTAGAGAACTGAATTTCAGAATATTCAAACCCCATGGGCGTTTTGTCTTAATTGCATATTTGTTATTAGTATAGTGGCAATCAGTTTGTAATTTATTTCTTAGCAATTAAGCCTACCTGAAGTTCAAAACAAACAAGCTTTATCTGCTTAAACATTTGTTGCTCAGCCATCATCGATAGATGTGCCCTCACTATCAGGTATAGCATCAGGTTCAGTTAGGACAAATATATTTCACTGCAATTACCCCTGCACTATATTTTTTACCAGCTTCATAACACATACCTGATTAAAACTGTTATATAACAACATACACTTTAGCTCATTAAAACAGTTTAAAGTTATTTGATACTTCTTGCACAGTAATTTTGCTTGAAGAGAAAGTTAAATCTTCTGTAGTGCAGATTAAGCACCTATTTCTATTCAGTTTTGTAGTGATTACCAAATGTCTCATGTAATTTGAGTAAAAACTGAATGCATTTCTCCAGGAAGCTTTTTATTGAATAACTTAGCAGTGAGCTGTGAAAACAGCAACTGTATCCCAGCCAGATCCATATTTAGGTAATTATAGAGTTTCAGGGCTCTGTTTGTAATGATCATTGAGTAAAAGCAAAACACAGGTTTCCACTAAAAATTGCTTCCAAGCCTCAGCTGAAAAACAGAATTTTAATAGACTGTAACTGATGTGCACTGAGTTTGCATACAGCATAAAACAAGAGCACAAACTGCCTAGTACATCTTCACTGCAACGTACCATCTTTTTCTGCCAGGTACACACATGGTAGCCAAAGCACTGGGTTGTTTAGCGGAAGCATAGGGAAGAACATTAATACACTTAACATTTATTTAACATTTTAAGACACTTACCACCAGCCCCGAAGTTGACAACGTATTGAGAAAACAAGGCATCCAGTTCATCATACTGCACTAGCGCATCCTCAAATTGCTGCAGCATCTCAAAGACGAAGGCCAGTTCTTCCTTTTGACACACAAGCAATATAAGGAGCACGTTACTGATATTAGTCATGTCTGGTATTACAGCCTGCCCCCATCCATACATAGAGCTCCAGGAACTACTTTTTTCAACGTTCTTCCCCTTCCAGTATTCACACATACAGGAAAAACTGCATTGTAGCAGACGTGCCATTTCTTTCTAACACAGGGAGATTCACAAAAGAAGATAAAGTCATACAGCTATGTCAGTAAATTCTGTTGTGTATCCAAATCCCATTCACTACAAGATACTGTTCATACATCTACTAAAAGTTTGAGTTCCAAAAATAAAAAAAGTTTGCTGAAAACTCATCTCCCATAATCGCAATATTTTTTTCTCCCTCTGTTTACACTGTGAAGGCACCAATTGCAGTATCAATAAAGGTTCAGTTGTACACAGAGAAGAGAGCCAAAGTGGTGAGTAGAAAAAGTCTGAAAATTAGATATATCACATGCAAGAGGTAGCACATGAAGTCAAAGGAGACAGGAAGATGAGGTGGAATTGGTGTGGAGAACAGCGCTGTACAAGGACCAGAAAATTCCAAAGGAATCAAGAGCTTTAATTCTAGCAAACAAGAGTTTCTTGCTTTTCTCTACACCAGCTAAAACAAAGACATATTTAGAAATATTAAAAAAAAGAATTCAAGGCATTGTCTATATGGATTACTTCAAAATAGACACTTTTCTAAAAATCACCTCCATACATACTGACAATAATCTAAACAAAGAAAGCATAGCAACCTTCATATTAAATACCAGTTACAAGTTTGAGTGTCTTTGCACAGGCACAGTAATGGGACATTCACCCAAAATTCAAGAGCAACTACTGCAACACTTTCTAGATGCAATTTGTTTGCTTCAGGTTCATAAAACTTTGACAAGCCTGAAAAGATTCTGCTTCTGTAATAGCACTGTTTTACAATGTAACACAAACCTGCTGCAAACAAGATCTAAAAATGCTGCTTTTATACCAGTCTTCATATTTCCTGCCCCAACCCTCAAAGAATGAGCAGAACATTAAAAGTACCAGAAAGCCAACTACAACAACAACAAGCCATTATTAAAACTAGCACTCAAGTTCTTTCTTCAACAAAAAGAAACTCTTACCTGAACCATGAAATACTCGCAGAAGCTCCACCCTGGCTCTGTCCTTTTCTCTCTCAAAGTCCTCATGTCATCTTCAAACTTGCCTAAGTTTTTGGTAAAAGACATGAGAAGTAACGTCCTGAGTTTGGTCAGGAAGGCATTCCAAGATTCCTGAGAACGGGAAGAGTCTTTCAAAGGGTCAGAAAGTACCACACATCTGTAAAGAGATTGATAAAAATTATTTTTGAGGAGGTAAACATAAAATTCACATATAAATGCACAGTTGAATACTGTGCATACCTGACCAATTCAGAGTGAACAAAATTTATGTTTTCATTCAACACTAATCAGAGAAAAAAGCAAGGTTGAGGGTTATGTATGTTTGTTGGGGGGCAGGTATGTTGGGGTTTTGTTGAGTTGGGTTTTTTTGTTTGTTTGCTTGGTTTTGGGTGGCTTTTTAAAAACTTTTCCATGTATGTTTAAGTCTGTGATATAGTTTATGGGAAGAGTTAAGTGTTTTCCACAAAATGAGTACTATAAAGCTTTACTTTTTTTGAAGCAAATAACGGATATGTTATTCCAATTACTTAAACATAAGTAATGCTGTAGCTATCCAAGAAAAAAAGAAGTCTGCTTAGCAATACAAATCAGCAGAACAGTAATTATAGTTACTTCTGGCAAGGATTATGCAAGATACAAATCAAGATCCATTAGATCACATACAGTCAGCCTTTGCTAAGTCACTTAAAATAATCCTTCATAATATATTCTTACAGTACCTCAATTTGTTTTTACACATTCTATGTGCTAAAACTTCCACTGCTTTTATCAGAAAAGAAATAAACAAACAGATCCCATTAATTCACAAACAAATCTGCCTTTTTTAGAGCATTTTCTTTCGTTAGTTTTTCTATCACAATTTAGTAACATTCAAAAAACTACCGGTATCTTTAAAGGCAGGAAATCCCTCACCTAAGTAAAACACCACTTCTGGTTAGAAAAGTCATCTTATCCTATGGCAAAATGATTAAACTAAGCCAATCAATCAGTTAGAAACCAAAAGCAAACTGAATTGGAGTTGTTCAAACTATTTGCCCAAATAATCCTGTAATACACCAAACACTGTCTAGGTACAAAGAAAGTGCTGCCAGTGTACAGCGTGTTATAACATGCTGACCTGCCAGTCACCATCAGCTCACACCAAGGTACAATGAGTGCTTCCATCTACTCTTTTCAACTTCAAATGTTTATCCTGTCACTCATTCTTAGGGTGAAAATCTCCCGTTTAAAGTTAACTCTTAAGCTTAAAAGAAAAAAGTGTAATATATATAATAGATTCAGTGCAATGTTTCAGCATAAGGAAGACAGCATCTATTAAAGTTGGTTCCAAATTAAGATTTGTGTATTTTGCTGACTTTAGTGAAAGCAGAAACAGTTTCATATATTCATTATTATTTTCCTTCGAATAAAAACATCTGAAGAAACTGGCTTTAGGTCAATTAGCAGAAAGGTGACTAAGTGGAAGCCAGAAAGTACAATGGTAAAAAATAAGCCCTGTTGGCTTCATATTCCCCTCTCACCTCACTCCCACTACCTGTAATTTTGGTAACATTTTTAAAAGCACCTAAGCAAACAAAAAACCCTGAAGTTCTAAAAACTGATTATTACCACACTGTTCCCCTTAAACCTCTCCTAACCAGGGAGGAGATACCTGAAAGCTTTTTGAAACACATTTCAAAGCCACCACAAATCCAGGAAGAACTGAAAATAAACTTTTCCCTTTATTGCTTGTGTCAGCCTTCTTCAAAGCATAGGTCTTATGGTACCATCACTCTGAATGCTGAACGTCAAGGAAAGTCCTTAAATGAGCAAGGAACCTGTTACATAGGGTTAAGTTTTTAAATCAGCACACTAAACGTTAAAACGTTTGCAAGTAAAAGAACGCTTACCTATCACTCTGTTTGTTACAGAAGTCATTTCTTATTTTATCTACTATAGAGGTTCGGGGAAGAATATTTGTTTTGTTCTTTTTCTTGGCATCACTCTCCACTACCACAATTAGCCAGTCCACTGAGTTGTGAGCTTTGAGAACGTTCTGCCACTTGGTGATGTCATCTTTGACTGCAGTTTTGTACACTTCCGTGTCCTGAGATGAGAAGTGGTGAATCATCAAATCAAACAGACATTCTGAACAATTTCAAAAGGCAAATTTTGTTCCAACAGAAGACAAACAGAAAGACGTATCAAACAGAATTAGCAACAATACGTTCACTTACTGAAAAAATCAAACGAGGTAAAGTATAGCAAAGTTTTGGTCTTTGAATTTAATTTATTTCGAGTATTTTGGTTAACAGCAAATATATCTTAGCATTTGGTATATTATCATTCTTTAGATTACTGAAATTAAGATTTTTAAACATAATTCAAACTCTTATTTTACACATTTTTGAACTTTACAACAAAAACGTCTTTGAAATTACAAAGCTGAACTGTTTTAATCTTACATAGTAACAGAAGTGTAACATTTGTGCCTTCTAACACTGCTCAAATCTTAACCTGTTCAAAAGCTTTTTTATAGAAATCAAAAACACACAGAAGTGTTGTTTGGCACTTTTTTGGCCTCTGGCTTGGTTTTACACAGATCATTTCAGAAAACTCTTAAGGCTGTTATGGATACTTTTTTGATTGGTCACAGATCAGATGTCACCTTTGTCCTTCAACTGGGTAATTAATGTCTGACAAAGGCCAACCAAAAAGCAGTGAACTGTAGATAAACAGGATTAAGACATTCCAAATCTTGCCCAGTTTAGATTGCTGACATGTACTAATACCTGACACATACGGAAGATAAACTAAAGAAAATAATACATATCTTAAGATTTAACCTCGTGAATAGATCGTAACTGAAATACTCTGGCCACGTTTCTGTATTATGAAGCAAGTGTGCTGTGCTAATGCAGTAACATGCTCAGATCCTGGGTTTTTTTGTGACAAAGTACTGAAAACAGATTATTCAAAAGCCTGTCCTCTTAGTGTCAAGCAATACTACAAAGAAATACTGCTTATGGTAAAAAGTACTCAGCCTGACTAAGTTTTGTTTCCAATAATATTGAGTATGCAAGCTTATGCAATGCAGACTTAATTGTTCAAATAAGCATGAAAAGCAAATGAAAGATACCAGAGAACAGAAGTAGAATGTCAAAACAGTTTCATTTTTAAATCTGAGTAGTCAGTTTTTCATGATGTTTTCCTAATACTCACACAACACTCTGTCCAATAAATATGAAGAAAGGGAAAAGTCAAGAGAGCCTTATTCCCCTCTTTGGGCAACAGCTCCTCTTTAAACTGAACAAAGTTAGATTCTAGATGAATCATCTTCGGAGCACGGCCGTAAGACCTGCAAAGTTTAAAAAATTAAATCAGTGAATGAGACATGCATAGCAGAATACAAAACTGAACATGCATTTTGGGGAAGAGGAATAAACTGAAATACTATGGTATTGGAAACTCACAAACTATGCTCACTGCACTTTGCATAAAGTTAATTAAATTCGGTATCACTTGAAATGAGATAGATGCTCCTTTTCACAAGAACAGGAGCTTGAAGCTTTTCAGCTTTCATTAAAAGATTTTCTGTATCTCTAGGACCTGTAAAAGTAGAAAATTCCAAACAAGAAAATTCCCCAATTTTTTTCCCAATCAGAAAACAGTGGGCCACTCCAAACTTCTTGCACAAAAGTGCATCTAATTCCACATAAGTTCTACCTATATTCTCATTAAGAAGAAAGCATGTCACTTTCAGAACATGGCTGCCAAAGCACATCAAAGCATGCACCAAGACAAACCCATAAACCACAAAACCAGAAAGAGAAACACAGCATTACTATAATTTTTCTTCAGGTGAAGTTCAACATGGCTGAGTGGAAATGATCATCCTGAACAAAAATTACCTTCATTATCTAGTTATATTCAACTCAATTTATGGTGAGAGCTTCTCAGAGCACAACAAATACAAAATTTACCAAGTCTAAAAACACACACTGAAATAGTATCACAGAATAAAATGTAAGTTTACCTCCTCCATTCCATGGGTTCTCTAGGAAGCTGCTGAGAAAGTATAGGATATAAGGAAGTAAATAAATTCTGATCTCCAGCACCTAAAAGTGAAAAGCATTAATCTATTATCACGTGCAAATTTTCAGCTTTCATTAAAAGATTTTCTGTATCTCTAGGACCTGTAAAATAGAAAATTCCAAACAAGAAAATTCCCCAAATTTTCCCAATCAGAAAAATAGAAGAGAGATTAATAAGATATACTATTAATGGTTTGTTTTTTTCAATAAAAAGATGTAATTTTGTCTGCTATGTGGAAACTGGAGTCTAGCACTGAACTAGACTTTTTTAAATCACATGCTCCCACAACCTAATACAACACCTGAACAAGGCATGTAATACATATACTGTTAGAACTTCTGTTACGATTTTCCACATAGCTACATAATCCATATACCAAATAGAGTATCATCCATATAGCTGGTCCAACTCTAAAAACTAAACAAGCAACTCCTTAGCTGGAGCCATTAGCTAAACAAAGTATATTTTAAAAAACTCAAGAATTTAGCCTTCACAAACCAGAAGACTTGTTAGACAGTGGTTCACATCCCTTCTGTAGCTGGGCCTACCATGAGAAAAATTAGCATTAGCACATGTTCTCTGCTTTACTGGGTTTGATTCCTCTCTCCCCATTATTCTGGGGCTGCTGTCACTACGAAGCAGCTCTCTGCCACCGCGCTGTTCTTGCTGCCTTCAGAAACATCAGGTCTGTTAACATGGTGCAGGTCCCCTGGAGCTGGCCCTACACCGACACACAGATCTGTGGTCAGGCTTTAGTCACTTGGGCTTTAAACAACTGCATTAAATGTAACCCCATTGGAATAGCCACT
>SAYO01030124.1:76770-88284 GCA_004023745.1 Recurvirostra avosetta | reverse complement strand
CTACATAGAGTTAACTATAGTGGTTAAGAAAGATACATCACCAATTGCCCTGATACTTTATCATAAAGGAGACTTTTCTAAAACAGAACTGGAGAAAAACCTGAGGGGACCAGTTATTCAGTTCCAATACAGAGTCCTGCGCAATCATACTCAAAGAACAAAAATGAAACAGAGAACGAAGATTTTTGAGTGGTGCCCTGTCATAGCTGCCATTTGGTGTATGTATCAAAAAGTAAACATATTCCCGTCCCCCTCTCATGAGTTTGCTTTGCATGGTTAGTGATTCCAATATGCAGTTGCCATGAGGGATACCTGACCCCTCAGTCACATTGATTCCCTCCCCCTAACCATATCGTGGCCATACAATTATTAATAGAAAAGAACTGTCCCAGGACAGAAGAAAGGAAGGAAGGAAAGTTTTATCATGCTGGCTTTTAGGAAATGGAAGAGGGAAAATGCATAGCACTGTCTTATATGATTCTGTATTTATACACTGTAATAATCTTGAATACTTCTATGAAATTTAGAAATGTACTGAGATAAATTCTTTTGCCTAATCTTCTATTTTTGGCATTGAGGCTTTTCAGTTAACTAAACAACAGGGTAATGGGGGAGGGAGGGAGTACTTTGTAGGTGTTGTGATCGATTTACCAATGCAGCCGGCATGTGAATGTGCCCTAAGTCCTGCTTGATCTTCTTAATACAATGTAATCCTTAATTATCTATTTTGACACCTAGTGGTCACACACACACGTGTGCACTCTCAAGGCATATATCTGTCTGTCTGGCCTTGCTAATCTCTTTATTCAGGCTGTGCCTCTGTGTTAGGTCGCTCAAACCAGGACACTCTGCTAACTCTAGTGCTGTGAATGACTCACGGATGTAGTGTCTCTCTGTGCTGCTGTCTCTGCCATGTAATCATAATTATTCTTCCTCATGAGGAAGGTCTGGAAACAGTAAAATCTTCCACCTGTTGACTGCATGTTTTTAATTTGGGATATAGTTTGTCAGTCTGGTGTTGAGCTTAAAAGGCCATTGCAGACCTTTTAATGATATTGATGCTTTGTGAAGAGGCAACCAAGCACAGTGCTCTACTTGACACAGCACAGGGCTGTGGCATTAGGGTGGGGGAAAGGACAGATGGTACTTACTCATCAGGCAAGGATTTTTCCTTGAAGAGAAACAATCCTTTCCTTAGTGCCTGATGTTGCCAGGCTGTTCTACATGAACAGCAACAGGGCTGTAGTCCTGTTAAGTGTCCCACAGTGACAGACTGATGGAGCAGTCCCTACACTTCCTCAAACACAGAAGCAGATTCAGACATTTATCCTTCCTAGGTGACTTGTTCTGTGAGGGTTGGGCCCTAGGTCTCTCTAGCAAATTCCAGGAACCTTTAGTAAAAATTAAAGCCTGTATAGAAAACAAGGAATGAACCATCTTTTGTGTTTTTAATAGTTTTTATGAAATGTCTTAGCTCAGGAAGTTAAGATGTGGTGATTGAAACTAACATCCCTTCATTATTCATGTCTAGATGGCTGACAATATTACCATGTAACTTGCTGCATTCCCACTAGAGTGAATACTGAGATTAATTTGAATTTAGTAATGCTGGCATCAGTGGGGTACAGAGTATCTTTCAGGACCCAGTAAACCTGGAATAATTCAGAGGGATAACTAACCTCTCTGCAACACAGCACAGCTCTTCAATAACTATGTGACCAACCCTTTCTCCAGCTCCATTGGAAACACAAGGCAAGCAAACCTTGGTAAGAGCAGTAGACATCCTGCTTCTGACTCCAGCAGAGTCCTCCTTTTCAGCAGTGGTAGGTGGAAATTAAGAGTTTGTGAATTTGGGTTAGTGCTCAGCACAAATCTAACTCTGAAACCATCGGAGTAAATGGAAGTTTTGTCACCCAGCAGGAATAGCATTAAGCCAAGGGGAGTGCTAGTGGCATCACAGCGGACAGGGTTCTGACAGTGGTGGCTGCTACAGCACATCAACAGTCTCATGGAATTTGATGTCTTTTTTGTTGATGCACCCGATATAGGAGTATACTCTTGAATGCAGGGGGCACACTAATCTTCACTAAAATGTCCAAACTTACCAGCAGTTACTACAAGAGATTTTTGGGGCACGTCTATCCAGTACAATGAATGCTGCACAAGCAATTGCTCCGTGAGCCCCAACAGATCTGCTATAGATACATGACAGTTCAGTGCCGAAGAATAGATACCAGTTCAGTTACCAAAAGCAGTCCTGGAAACAGGTGTATTTTCTGTGCTTGGCCTAACGTGCTGAAGTGACTGTGCAGCTCTCCCTTCACAGTTATTGTGCTTGATGTTAGTTTGAAAATTTCTGCACTCTGTTCCACCATGCAATGTAGACAGGCCCCTAGGTATCAGCATCTCCCTTGACTACAGTCAAGGATATGGATAAAAACGGTGGCACTTCCACAGCACTGCTATCTTTGCATGTAACTTAGTGTTAAGTTGCTATTTATTTTGAACACTAAAATGTTCCTAGTCTGCTGCTGGGAAGCTATCATGAACCCTCTGGAAGTCTTAGCTCACTGTTTGATGAATACTGAAATTAGACGTTTCTATGGGTGTTATGGTAAAGTCACATTTTGCAGAGCTTTTACAAGGTTAAAGGTTAAAAGAGCTTAGTGTGTATAGGTGACAATATTCCCTATCAAGTTTATTCACCTCATTAGTTAAGCACAGCTTGCATCCAACCTGGATTTGTAACTCATTAGCCATGCATGGCTTTGATGCTTCTCTGACACTCACCCTTTCCAATTGCTGAGACTTTCTTGGAGCCAAGGGCTAGAAGAGAGACCACCCTGCTGGGCAAGTGTGACTATGCAAATTGTGTGGAGACTCAAGCCACGATGCGGCAGCTAACAGCTAAGAGGCAGAGAGCAGAAGGGGAGAGACCATCTTCTTACACTGCCTAGTCTCTACAGCTGATCTTGTGAGTGAGCCTAATCCATTTCTGGGCAAGGCAGTCAGGTTAATTCACACAGCCTTCTAGTTGTGGGTAAACTAATCTCTTTGACTTCAAACTGAAATGGGAAAGAAGTGCTCATGTTAACTGCATCGGCTGAGCAGTGGTAACTAGCAGCTGAGAGTTCAAGCAATAGCCTGCAGCTAGCCAGTTCTGGTAGAACTGTAACGGCAGTCTCTAACCTAGAGTAGAAGTAGTAACTTCTGCAGGGCAAATCTCAGTAATTACAGCTTCACAAGAATGGCTGATCTATACTCTATACTCTACTCTATACTCTATACTCTATACTCTATACTATGACTTTTGCAATTGGATAAGAATTATTTAGCATAGGTTTTTAGCAATCTAGAAATAATGGCATGAATAAGATAGTAAAATGCAAGATTAAATTGTAGTAAAAATCTGACAGCAAGCTTTACTGCACCAACAGATAGGTTCCCTAAATATGAGGTAAATGTTTCTATTCTGGTGACATATATTTCTGTTTATTTTTAGGATTCACAGTGTGTTCTGAAATAGACAGGACAACAGTAGGTGTGAAAGAGATTAATTTGCAAGAAGATGGGCTATATGACCTTTAGTTATTATTAATCACAGGGACACAAGAGCTTTCTAGATGTCTCTCAAGAGATAAAAATACATGATGCACATCCTGTAAATCTGCATGATCCAAACAGTTATGAAAAGGAATAACAAAATAGTTGTCAACAGCACAAACATTAAAAAAAAAAGACAAAGCGGTGCTTGTAAATTAAGATTTTTGCTCATTATGGTAAAACCATGACAATTCTCCCTTTGTGTTATGATGCAGCACACACTTTAAGATACAGTGGGTTTGTTTTATTGTGGAACGAAGTAAATGAGTCTCTGAGGTAAATGCAGCTGCATAGAAAGAAAACAGGTCTGGAAGAGGAGCTTGAATTAGGAAAGGATAAGGCATGGCATTGCGTGCCAAATCAGGAGGGGCATGCCAAGCACAAAGCTCAGAGAAAGCTTCCATTCCTGGACTCCCTGGGACTGTTAGTTCTAGGGCATTATTAATTTGAATTCCTTGATATCTCAGCTGTGGAGGCCTTTATTTCTCATTTGAATGTCTAATCCTTTTCTGAATCTTACAAAGCTGGCCTCAGAAGGAATCCCATTGCAATGATTTCTTCCTGCTATCTATACCCTGTGACATGAGTTGTTAAGCTGGGATGATTTTCAATAGCATTAAAATAGGATGTATAGCAAAAATGTATACTATTTTTGTATGGCGTGTTTGCTTTTGAGAGTTTTTAGGGTACATTTTAAAGAGAATATAGAATATAAATTGCAAGCATGTTTTTATCGATCAGAGCAATGCGCTGTTTGGTTGGGGTTCTGTTGGTCAGGTTTTGGAGGGTTACTAACTCTATCTGCTGAAGGGTTTTATCTTATGCAATTGTGTTTTGTTGCTACACTGTGGGAAGGTGCTGCTGTCAGGCACTGGAAGGACGGAGGCACGAGTACTTTTGTCTGAGGAAATGTTAAGAGTCAAAATGGGGATGCAGGGACAGGGATGATTATCTATGGTAGTGAGCTGGAAGACAGAAAACAAAAAGATCCATGTGTGTGAGGAGCTGCTGCTTGTTAGTGCCATATGCTGCTGTATAGTGGCTGAAATACAATTTTGCCATCACCAAGATGGGGAGGAGAGCTTATGAGAGTGTGCAGGGGAACAGCTCCTGGCCCAAACCAAACACAGCCATTCTGTCCATGCAACTGCAGCTGTGACACCAAGGGCCTGGCGCGGCACTGCTGTTTCTGTGGATAACCCTTTCACCAATCCCAAATGCCCCCAAGTGAATAGGACTCTGTTCAGAGAGAGCACTGCATTGCAGAATTATGGCTTGACTCAGATTTATGTCTAAACCACATTACACCATTTTGGCAGTGCCAGCAGGTCAGTCAAATGGGTATAAATGGGAATCAGCATCTGAGGCATCTCTAAAAGAACAAGGAAAGCTTTGGCAGCTGAGCAGTGAGTATTTGGGTGGCAGTATTTTCTTTTCTTTATTTTCATTAGCACGTTGTGTAATTTATATGGCAACTTGAGTGTTTGTGGTGCTTTGTAACAGATAAAACATTCTACTAACCATGAAGGGAAACAGGACATGAAGAGACAGAATTGTGCAGGTGGAGAGGATGTTTCAAATGTATAGAAAAGAGAAAAAAAGAGAGCCACTGAAGAAATTAAAGAAGGTATTTAGTTATGTGGGAAATGGAAAGGCGGCAACACTGGGACAGGATGAAGGACAGAAGTACAAGAGAGGGAAGACTGGAAACAAAGGAGTATTATCTTGGCAGCAAACATAGAAAAGGAGAGGGAAATGCAGGTAGCAAATAATTTAGGAGGGAATTGGCAGCAGTAGTTGCCAACACTAAGGAGAGGCTGTCAGTGATGGGCAAGTATGTGCTTCTTAAGTCTGGTTCAAATACAGCATTGCCACAGGACTTAAATATGGTCCAGACTGCAGAGGTGGTAGAGCCTGGGCATCCTTGAAGAAGTGGGTTGGTCAGAGGACCATAGGACACAGAGGTCTGTGTCTGCTCAGGCAAAGTGAACAAAAGGAAAGGGTGTAAAATGTCTTTCTACTACTTGACAAAACAGAGAAGGGATGGAGGGTATGTGAGAAAAAAAGTTCTCTTTTTTTTTTCCTGATCAATATCTAGTGTTTTCTCATGTGAGTGTAACAGAAATTTGGATTATAGAAAGTTTGCAAACTGCCCTGATGTGCTAACCCTGTGCTACTTCTAGGAAAGACGTAGGAAGCAGTCTTTTCTAAGGAAAATGAGGCTGGTAGTCATCATTATGTATCTGGCCTCGTTGCTATGGAGCCAAAGTCCTGGTGTCATCGAGTTCAGTGGGAATGGGCACTACTGAGAAGTAATAGTTTAGGATTTCCTTGTCTTGAATGCATTTGTATAACTTTTAGTACCTGGCCTCCAACCAGTGTGGTAAGAATGAATACTCCTATGAACACTTACAATGGAAAATTATGATGGCTGATTGTAGTATAATGTTTACATAACTCTCCACAGGTCAGTTTTATTTGTATTAAGTCACTGCTTAATATAGTTTAGAGTTCACATAGCATAAAATGTTGTTTATTTGGAACAAAATTTGGATTTTTGTCATATGCTTCATCCTTTCAGAGCCATTCTGAGCGGGTTACCATTGTTCCTTGCTTAGTTTTAAGGGAAATAAGTCTGGTTTTGATCAGCTTTCTCCCTGTTCCACTGGGGATTTCTGATTGATAGCTACATACTTTTTGTTGATGAGTATGAATGAAAGATCATCTTAATTCATTAAAGCTAGATACAGATTGAGGATAGCTCTACCCACATTCATAACACAGAGATGTTCAAACAACTCTATTTCAACAGTGTTGAAAATAAATACTCTGCTTCTATCAGGGTGACTCAGTTCACTTTTTCAAAATAGACTGAAAAGGCTCAAAGTATTTACTTTAACATCTCTTACTTTGCTGAGACTTTGCTGATTAAAATTAATTACTTCTGGCTTGTAAAACTAGGTCATCTTAACATTTTCTCAGTTTTAAATCTGCTTTGGAGAAACCACATTGAATCAATTCAAAGTAGATAAGATATGCACATGAGCTATTCATCTCACAAAATGTGTTCTTTCCAAGAGATGGCCATTTGCTTATTGGGGGAAAATCAAAGCTACTTGTCATCTGAATGTAACTATTAAAACATATTCAGATTAACAAGGAACAGAAACTCTGAGTATTTGTGATTTGTTTCACTCTTTTAAAATCGGTTTGATTAGATTTTCTATTAATTCTAATAAAGCAAATAAAATGAAACTGAAACTTTCCTGATGCAAGCCATACTTGAATTTATTCTCAGCTTTTCTTTCCTATGGTGTGTTGACACTGTAGGCTTGGGAATTGTTCATACATTTTAGTAATGGTTATTTCTATACTAGAAGCATTATTACACTATATGTATTTTTTGAAGTTGTAAAATATGGAATATTCATAAACCACTTCCCTGCATTCATCATCATGTTAGTTAAATGTTTTAGAGATGCAAAATTATAACTATTGCCAAATCAGCACCAGTTAACTTCATTCCACTCTGCATCTCTTTCCTCTTCTGATGGGTGAGGTAATTAATTAATTAACTAATTAAGGGTGATGGGTTTAATATACTTAGACTCATGGCTTGGGTCATGGAATATGCAACTTGATCTCTGTTGTACATAAGGCAAGTCAAACTGATATCATCTGAGAGATGGAAGGCTAAAGTCCAAGGCTAAGAGAAAATGATGGAGGGCAACCTTGATCACCTGATCACCACTGACCTGCTCCTTGAACGTCTTCAAAGGTTTATTTTTGAATCATAGCATGTCTTGCGGGTCCTCCCTGCCCCACTTACATTTATGTGGCAGATTGTACTGCATCAAAATTACAGTACCCTATCACACAGCTTTTTACTACAGTGTAAGATAAGACCAGGTTTAGGGAGAAGGCAAAGAGAAACTCATTCTCTCAGCTGTATTACTAAAAAGGAAGGTTGTCTCTTTTATGTTAACCAAGCATTTAGGCAGGTCTGCATAGCCATGCAGCCTTGCCATGGGACATAGCTTCCAACAAAACCATACTTGATGTTAAAGACTGGATTTTCATGGTACCACTCCACCCAGAGGACCAACAGCAGTTTGCTTTTACTTGTCAGGGCATGCAGTATACTTTTATCCATTTCCCTCAAGGATTTAAGCATAGTCCCATGATTGCTCATGCTGCCCTTGCTGCTGAACTAGCAAAGATTGAACTTCCCTCTGGAAAATGTATCATCAGTATATTGATGATATACTTATTGGTGGAGAAACTCACACAGAAGTCCACACTGCTGTGGATTCAGTTCTACAAAGGCTGAAGAAACTTGGTTTAGAGGTCCCCGATAGTAAACAACAGGGACCCTCTCACACTGTTACATTTTTAGGGATGCAACAGGAAGGGGGGCGACAAGGTATACCTGAGAATGATTTAAAATTATTATTATAAGAAATCAACTAGAAGTAAATATACAAAATATAATATATTGTAATAATATAATAATAATATATAATATATAATATAATATAATATAATATAATATAATATATAATTAAGATGTTGACCAAATAGCTAAAATTGCCCTAGTACAGACATCCAACCCCAAATTGCGTACCCTGGCAGAATGGGAACACACACAAACTGGACACGGAGGGATTTCAGCGCTCCTAAGGGGTATGCGTGCCAAGGAGTGGCCATGCACTAAGAGGCTATCTCAGAGGTGATTACCCCTTGTCCCGAGTGTGTGGCCTGACAAACACACCTAAAACCTCAGCAGGAGCCTGCTTTTCGCTTGCGAGAAAGCACCGAAGGCCTGTGGTCCATTTGGCAAATAGACTATATCAGACCCCTCCACACTACAAGGGCAAGGTGGAAATGGGTATTGGTATTAGTAGCAGTTATCTCAGGCCTCACCTTTGTGCACCCTTCCAGAGCTGCCACCAGCGAAAATACAGTCAAAGGGTTGGAACGATGTTTTTTGGCTTATCCTGTACCACTAGAGATCCAACCGGACAATGGTAGCCACTTTAAGAATAGGCTAGTACAAACATGGGCTGAAACCAAAAGTGTTAAATGAGTCTTTCATGTCCCATATTATCCTCAGGCAAATGGAATTGTTGAATGTACCAATGGCCTCCTAAAACAGGCACCACTGTTCCACAAGCCTGACTGGGGAAGCCTCTTGTGGACAGCCCTGGCCAAAATAAATTTCCTCTGGGGCACACATGGTCAACCGATTAGCAAGGCTTTTCTGCTTGGACTACCCTTGCTGAACCTGTCAACTCCCCCCAGGAGTGACTTGAGACCTGCAGTTAGGGCAAGCAATATCTTTTAACCACCCCACCTAGGGACTTAAACAAGGCCTCCTTTTAAGCGTGCATAATAACGTCTGGAGCATTCAGACTCCTGACAGCAAGACCCTAAAAATTCCCCACAAGTGGATCCAGGGGTTTGGCCTTTCCCCACCAAAACCATTTTCTTTCCTGTTCTGCAGGAATGTCATGGATCAATTTGTGACTCAGAACAGCATAATTTGATTCACTTGTATGATACACAGTCCTTGTATTCCGCTGAGGCCCCATTGCCAGAGGGCAGGAATACTGGGTGGTGTTAATTGACTTATTGGAGGGAGTAGAGGTTTGCCCCTAGGGACCGAGTCAGTACAGGTTCGTGAAGGTTATTTGAATTTTTGGTGCAGCTGTTTGGCATGCAGCACCATACCTCTAAGATGGAGGCAGCAAATGACACTACCCCCAGTGGTGGGCTATACCAGGCTCTATTCTGTGAGGGCTTGGTGTAGGGTTGCTGCTGGTAGTGTGTGGCAGACCAGTTGCATTTTGAGCGGTGTCACAGGCACCTGAACCATGTCAATATGAAGTGGCTTGGCCTCTTTTTCCTGACAGCCATTAGTGTAGCCCCACAGACAGATGCTCCCACTCAGGGAGGGCTTAGAAGTAATAGTCTTGCAAATGGTAATAGATTTTGTGTGAGATGTAGGCATTAATGATGGTCCATTTTCTTCCTGTATTGCCACTCTTACATCAGCTGAGAGCTCGTCTTTACACCTAAGGCATTGACATATCAGAATTAATAGCAAACATTTCCAAAAACAGCAGTTCCCCTCAATACCACTGAAGGCATCCAGGTGTGTTGTATACCTCTAGCTTCAGGTCCCATGTGCCTGAGCCTAAATGACAGTAAAAGCTGCCTGGAAGGGGTAGATGGCAGAGGGTCTGACCACAACAAGAATACACATGAAAACTGTGGCACAATAATGACCAAAAAAAAATATTTTTAAGCCTGTTATGCCAGACTTAGTATAAAAAGTGGGTCACAAATTACATACAGAACTAATTCAGTGAGCTGTAAATTGGCCTCTGGATTCTTCATTTTTTGTTTGCTTGTGAAAAATTTGTTTAAATTTTTCCTTGTTGCAGATTCATCTCAGACAGTGTTTTGTTCTGATCTTACAATTCATGTACGATGCACCAAGAAAGGCAAAATGCTTGTGCTTCTATGATATGAAGAGAAAGTTTTGGACTTCTTTTTAGAATTGATGTGAACAGCCTCTTTAGTACTGTACATTTTTTGTTCCCATCAAAACTTGTTCTTTAAGTGACCTTTGAGAATTCTCCCCCAGATTGGTTATGCACTTAATTAACATTTCTAAAAATCTGGGCAAAATGTGCAAAGAGTATCGAGTGTTTCTGAAGGGAGATTAGGAAATGCCACATTCAAGAAATCCGAAAAGGTGTTAGTTGTCTTTCTGTTACAATTGTACTCCTACTAGCATCATTCAGAAGCCCAACACTTTCTATATATGTACTGGAATAGCACAAACCCCCAGAATATGAGGGAGAGTCACCTATTTACTTGTGATTTTAGCCCTATTTCAGCTGAAATATATCCAGACGCAAATTACAGCATGCAGTGACATTGATGAAACTCTCTTGAACACGGAGTCCATAAAAATGAATGGTTTGCATTCATCTATGGTTATTTTTATCTTATGACAGAAGAAATAAAAGTGTTATTCTTAATTCATGTAACTCAAGACAAATTATAGACACAAGATACTGCAAATATTCTTCATTTTATACGATTGTTCAGACAGTTTCCTAAGAAAAACTGTATAATGGAAGTTGCTTCTGTAAGAGCGGAGAGAAGAATATATTTTATTATGATGTGCTGTATTTCTCAGTAAAGAGAAAATTATTTCATGCTTTGTTGTTTTGACCAAGGCATGACAACTGATCTGTGGTATGCAGCAGCCAGACAATCAGCTTGTTATATGCTTATTACTTGACTATGGAGCATACCTCGCAACACAGATACCCTGACTGCAAAATATCACAGGAGCTATTTTTTAGGAACGCAATACTTTTGGCCCATCTTTAACTTAAGACTGCAACAGTTGAAAGTAGTGCATAAGAAGTGCAAATATACATCAGAAATACTCTGATAAGGTAACTAAGCCTATACATGAAAGTCTATTATTAACAGCAAATTATTAGACTACTGTAGCTGTTAAAGATATGGAAATAGCCCTGCTTCTTTTCTCACTAACCTCAAAGGCTACATTACATTCAAAGTTCTTGAATGATCCTATAATCAACATCCAAAGTTTGTGGCTAATTTTCAGGTGGCAGGTCAGGGAAAGGAAGACGAGAGGTCAGCATAGAGTGAGGGATAAAATAATGGGCTAAGCAGCAATACTGATCTTGGTCTCCATGTGGTTTGAGAACATCTCTCTTACCTCAGGAAGTGCATCCGCCGTGCTGATTCATAAATAACCTAACCTTTGCTTGTTTTTAGCCAGACTTTCTAATGGAAGAAGACTTATGTAGTCTCATTGACCATATGTCTGCCTGTCTATTTTTGCTGGCATTTCATAGAATCATG
>SAYO01030124.1:31722-42007 GCA_004023745.1 Recurvirostra avosetta | reverse complement strand
AGAGGTGCTCCAGCCCTCTGATCATCTTTGTGGCCCTCCTCTGGACCCGCTCCAACAGGTAATGATGGCAATGATGCTCCCACCCTGTCTCTGCTGGTGTGCCTTTGGGGACCGCCGCTCTGAGCCTTTCCAAAACAAGGCAGGACCTGAAACGTCCCCCAGTCTCCCTCGTGTGGCATCGGTGTCCAAACCACGAAGCCGGTGTGAGAGACCTGGGCTGTGCGATTTGTGGGAGCAGTTCAGAAGCAGCCCCCACAGCGGTGCTGCTGCATGGGGGAAGGCGAATTCTGGCCGCGGCAGTAAGCGAGCAGCCGGGGGGGTCCACAGCCAGCGGTGCCCCTGCGCCGCTGGACCCAGCTGCACGCCAGCCTGGTGCACTGCCCAACACTGCCGCACCCCGGGACGGGAGTGAGAATAGGGGGGATAAATAAACTGCCACTGGCATCAGGCATCAAGAGGGATTCATTGCTTGGCACGGGAATGTGCATTTTTTAGCCAGGCAACCATTTATTTTTCTGTTTGTGGTTTTTTTTTTGGTTTGATTTGTTTCTTTTTTTAATTCCCCCTAAATAAATAAGGATTATTTCTTGTAGAAAATAAGTTTTGTAGTAAAAAAAAAAAATAAAGGCGTTTCACACACACAGACACACGCACACAAACCGTGCAGTTAGTGGGAATGCCAATTGTCTGTGGAAAAACAATGTAGATGGATTTTTATGGCTGTTTGCAATGAGCCCCCAAGCCAAGGGCTCTGATCTGGCCCTCCCCAGCATGAAAGTCTCGGGAAGAAAAAGTCTCCCCGCGTTGTTGCTTTTTGGGGGTGCTGCTGCCTCTATATGTGCCTTCCTGGGGACTGTGGGATGCCAGTGGGAAGGGACAAAAAACTGGCAGGACCTGGGCATGGGAACTGGAGAATCGAGTACTCTTTAGATCGACAAACTCCGCATGGCCGGGCTGTGGACAGCCGTAAAGATCCTGCGCAATGCTGTTTGGCCCAAGGTTTGATATTTACCGGTTCGCACTTGCCGTATGGGTCTGTGACCTTTTTTTGAAACTTTTTCTTTACGAGTTTATTTTGGCTGGGCTCAGGCATTCATAAAATTCCTAGGGAACGGGAGGTTTGAAGCACGGCTTGTAAAAGGAGGAGAGGGGAGGTGGGAGAACGGATTGAGGAGGAGAGTTTTCCATTACCCTGTCATAGCCTCCCTAACGCGGGTCTTACGCCTCAGAGCTCCCCTCCAAAACTGCGGGCTTCTGAAAAGAGGAGAGAGGAAGGGAGGAGGGAGCGGGGAAAGCTCGCAGTGCCCTTGCTTCCCCGTTTGGGAAGCAGGATCCGTCCCTAAGTAGATAGGTCTTTCTCCAGTTTCCCTTGTCAGTCATCCTTCTGCAGCTTTTGGTCTTCGCAGCAGGTCAGCGGAGTTGGTGAATAGCTCGGCAAGCACAAGGCATCTGAAACAAATTAGATCTCTTATAGCCACCCAGAGACTGATGATGGATGGAGGTCTGTATTTACAGCAAAACTAATTGGCAACATACACAGACATCCAAAAAAGTATATTATTTTGCCAGACTTTGGAGTCGCTAGGCCCTTTATTTTTTATTGTAGAACATTATACAGCTAGAGATAAAAAAGAACAGTGAAAGTTTTAAATCTAATAAAAGCATTTGACTGCAGAGTAAAAATAACATACACAGAGAAGTTTGATTTGGAATCGAATTTTATTAATGGTCTTTTCTCCGCAAAATGTTTCCAATTAAAAAACAATTCTGAAGTGATGCATTAATAAACTGCTTTCCCCCCCCTCCTTTGGAGGGACTAAGACTTTTAAAGGCTGAGGTGGATAAAAAAAAGCCATTGGATGTTATTAAAACATAATTTAATATAACCTAAATATAGTGCTTGCATACCACGGGGAGAAAGCCGGCTGTATAATTGAATTCGAAACAATGATAGTATGTTGACTTTTCAAAGAGAAATATTATCAGATTGTGAGCTGCTGTTCAAAAGACGGGTCTTCTTTAAACACCAAGGCATGTAAGAAGCAATAAAGAGCAAAATCAGCCAGGTTTCCCTGGACAGCATGTGGCAGATTTAGATTTCTCAAGGGCACAAATAGATGTGAAATTGGGAGCATGCGGTAGATGAACCGTCTGGATTCCAACAAGTCATTTGTTTGATTTTTAGGTGAACGGCACTTTGGCTTAAAAAAAAAAAAAAGAGAGAGAGAGAGAGAAGGGACAATATATAGAGACAGACATATAACATGGAAGTTGCAGATCTGGTCTCCAAAAAGTGTTTGACAAAATTGTGTATTTCTGTCTGTTGATTTCATTTGTCAGAGCCCGGCTCTGAGTGATGAGAGCTTGTGTAAAGTGTTTTCTCTGGGCTGAGAGCTTTGTTCCCTGATATACATATTTGCATAAGAAGTAGGTGAGCTCTAGACAAGGTCAAATGCATGATGAGAAGGGAGGGGGATTTGGTATGGGGAGGGCGCTGTGATTCCCCTGACCACCTGCACTTCTGTCCCCTTCCTTATTTTTGTTTGGAAGCAGGGCCGGGCAGAGTCTGACCAGACCATCTCCGTTATCATCTTTCCGTGCTAAAAATCCCACTCTCTCTTTGCTCGCCCACAAGACAAAAGAACAAGTTCCCTACCCTACCCCAAATGCCAGCATCACCGAAATCTCCATCACGAGGAATCCTCCTCCCCAAGCCCGGACAAAGCCAGGGGCTGTGGCAGGCATGGAGGGACCGGGGGGCACCCGCACCCTGCGGCACCTCTGCCGGCACAGAGCCCGGGGAAGGGGATCATCCTCATCCCCCGGGGCCTCGTCCCACCCTGGCAGGGTGAAGACCTCCCTACGCACAACCGTATCATTTGCATCCACCTCAACGCCCCTTTCCCCAGCAGCACCGTGTGAAGGGATCTTAGTGCAAACAAGAATTAGACCCACGATCTTCCTCCGAAGGATTATCCCTGATCGCCCATTATTACTATCATTACTCTGTTTGCCGGGGCGGGTTTTCTTATTCTAAGCTTTTTTCTTTTTTTCTTTTTGGCTGCATCTGGGAAGCCGTCCTTTGTGTAAACAGCTATCAGGGTGAGCAGGGGTATGTGATCCATTAGCTCTGCTGAAAACACAATCATTGTGTTATTCCAAGCTGATGAAAATGTCCTCTGTAGTTTTCTCTCCCAATGTCCACATGCCAATCAGCGTTTGTCAGTGATATAATTTTCTCGCATAAACACATCCGTTGTGCAACTTCCACCCCGGGTAAATAGATATAATTCCAAAACCAAATAACGCGCTTGGAGGGGAAGGAGAGATTAGACAGACAAGGAGGTGGAGGGGGAGTGGAGGGGAGTGAAGCTGCAAGGAGAGATCCGCTTTAATTGCAAAGGGGGAAGACGGAAAATTCTCGGGAACAGGCAACCCGGCTGGTTTATTTCTTCATCCAGCAAAAAAGCCTGGGAAGGCGAATAGTTGGGGCTATTTTTTTACGAACGTTTGTAAACGAGGACCACCATGAATTGCTGAAAGAAGGATGGCTGTTGTTTATGGAATTGGGAAAACATTTTTTTTTCCCAATTTGAAACAGAATAGACAATACGCTGTAAGTGGGGAGGTGCCATTTCCCCTTTTTCACCAGAAGGCCTGCTCAGACATACTACATTTTTTTCTCCCTCCTTATTCAAAGCTTACATAACCTCTGGGTAATTGTATCTTTGAATCCAATATTGTAGACTTATGCAAAAGAATGTTTTCCATCCCATATGTTCCCAGTGCGTTTGTGTGTGCGTGTTTGTGTGTAAGGAAATTTGTAAAATAAATCCCTTATTTACATGAGTCCCCAGACTTGGCAGAGCATGGCTGTGCCATGTGCATTCATACAGTATCGGTCCATGACTGTATGTAGTGCATATTTAAATATATACCGTGCCTACACACTTTACAAAAGGCATATGTGTACATCAGAAAATATGACACTAGAAAATACGTCTTTCTTTCAGAGGAATGTCTTGTATGTCATCCTATAGGAGAATTATTCAAGAAAATAGGCTGGTGCTGAAGGAGGGAGGAAAAAATCTACAATTATGTTTGCTTGTTTGTGTATACATACACTTTGTGTGTGTATACATACGCTCTTGCGTGAATCTCCAGGTCACCACCCTTGCAAAACTGAAGCCTAAAAGGGCTCCTACACGAGGTGGGATCCACCTCTTGTCCCGAGACAGAATGAAACCTATTAACCCGTTCCCAAACTGATTCACACTGCTGAAAACATGCTTCTCCATTCATATTTGTGTGTGCGCTTCTCTCCAAACACATCAATTTTAAATTCTCCTCTGCCTTAGAGAACCAGCTGGGGTGACTTCAGAGGCAACCCGACCCTGGTGGGCCAGCAGCGCAGTCCCGTGCCTCCCTCCTCGGGCAGGCAGATTGCAGGCAGCTGCCTGTACGCACAAACCACGCAGGCCGGAGATGTTTTGAGATGTTTTCCGCCTCTTTCCATCTGCATGCCGTCCTCTCCTCCCACTGGGGCGATGCTGTGGGTGTCAGCCTGCGCAGCCGAGGCGTTTGGTGCAGGACAGCCATGCCGCAGCATACGGGTTGAGCATCCCCCTGCCGTGGGAAGGGGAGAGGGGCTGAATCAGGGTCCCAGCGAGGTTTTGCAAAGCTTCCCCACTCACCGGCAGGCGGCAACATCCCTAAATGCCTGCCGGCTGCCGTGTTCCCAACCGTGATCAGTGCTCCTGCCCAGAGCAATATTGGCTGTCGCCCTTCTTGCCCAGAGCACCGGCTATCCCAAATCCACTCGTGCCCCCCTGCTGCCAGTGTCCTGTGCAGGGGGCTGCCCACCAGCTCTGCGGGGGGGAGGACACACTTTTATGTGATCCCATGGGAACCGATCTGGTTTCAAACACAAGCGACGGATCACCTGATTTGCATTTTTCCCTGTTGGAGGGTCCCAGGCAAGGGGAGGGGAGAGCTGAAACCCTAAACCGCTTTGTGCTTATTTGTTTTATGATCCTGTTGGGTGCAGTGTTTACTCAAATCCGGCAAGCATCTGGATTAGATAATTTGTTGGAAATTAGTGGCGTTTGATGGTTATCGGCCCTTGCGTGATTAAAACCCGGCTGTCAGTGTCGAGTTTGGGTTTCGGGAGAGCAGGCACACCGGCTGCATGAATCCCCACGCTCAGAGCTGCGGGGAGCAGCAGGGCTCGCATCTCCATCCGTGAACCCCCTGTATTCATGTGGGACTTTCCAGGAGAGACGGAGGTGCAAAACTGCTGAAAAAAATAATCCTTTCAGCCCTCAAGTGACATGCATGAGGAGGGAGGGAGGGGGTGCAGGCTGCTGGGGGAGGCATTTTCCATCTCACAAATTGTTCAGCTGCTTCTCCCCGGTCAGTGTTTTGCTCCCCACGTTTACACCAGAGGTGGGCACAGCAGGAAGGCAGAACACCTTTGCTCACTTCCCACACTTCATGTTTTATTTCCCATATCTAAGGAAGAATTTCGGCATCCCTTCCCATCCCTGCAACTCCCCATCCAAACACAACTGCATGGTGATACAGAGCATTCAGCCTCTTTCCTCCTCTTCCCCCCACCCTTCACCCTGGGGTTGGGTCTTGCTTACTTGAAGCTAAATCGGGCTTTAAAGCTGGGTTATATGGTGACAAGCCCAAACCCTGCAGGAGGGCGTTTCATCGTCACTGTATTAACACGCACATTTTTCACATGGCCTCACTGATCAGTTCACCCGTGGCATAGCAGGGGTTTTGCTGGTCAGAGGGGGAGGAAAGTGTTTAAAGACAGTGCTTCATCCACTTGCGGCCAGTGGGGGTCAGCCAGTGAAGCGCCCAAGTGATTTTTGTACAAGAGAGACAGATACGTTTGTACCCTGTACTGGGGGAGAACTGGGACTGCTCCCTGCCAGGGCAGCCAGACGGGTGTCCTGAGCACACTCTCTGCCCGGTGGGGTATTTGACAGGAGGAGAAGCCAAGTGAAAGCTCAGGAAACTGGATAATTACGGAGTGACCCTTTGTCAGATATACCAGGTAGAGAAATGATTGGAGAGTAAACTGTATGTATATTTTGCAGGATAGGGAGAGATGTGCATTTATAAATATGTACTATGTGTAACATATAGGCTTTTAAAATATTCTTCCTCATACACAGACTCTCACAAATTAGTTTTTCCAGCTGTGCATGTATAGATATATTCAATGTATAGTATACAACAACATAAGATTGACTCTGTATGTGCTATATGCATTTGAAGAAGAGAGTTAGATCTTTCTTAAAGGCATAAGAGAATACTTTTGAAAGTATAAAGGTAATATATTATTACTTCGAAAGCTCTTCAGTTTTTTGTACACTGTCATAGTTACAGTAAATAAGCAGAGCTGAAATATAAAGGTTTTGTTGTTTTTAGTCTCTTTTTTTTAAAATTTAAATAAAATGTGATGAGGTCTCTTGAGAAAGGACTCGAAATAATAAATGATCTCTGTGGTTAAGTTCTGAAAGCTTGTTTTTCGTATGTGAGTACACAGCTGAGTTCATGTCAGGGATATGGGAAGCTCACACAACCCTCCAAATGCCCTATTATGGTGTTGGCAACAGCATTTGTTTATGATTTACCGCCATTTTCTAAATGCCAGTATTTCAGTCTAGTGGTATGTTTTGCTAATAGATGGAATCAACAGGTAAGAAAAATCAAGATTTTTTTTTTATAAAAAAAAGGGACATTTTGTCTTTGCATTGTGAAATCTTTGCATTAGGGTGAATTTTGAGTTCATGTATCTTCAGCCTGGACCGTGGTGGGATGTCTCTGAAATCCCTGTGTGCTGTGCACATCCTATGCAAGAAGAGCAAAACAAAGCTTCGAGGTCACTGACAGCCGTAAGACTTAGTCCACAAACTCAGGAGAGTCAGGTGGAGGTTGACCTTTGGGGTGGTTTGGAGGCAGGAGGTGAGAGACGATACCCATCAGTCTTTTATGGGACGGAGTGGGGGGGGGCCCACTGGCCCCATCGCTTGTTCCCAACAGCTTCTGCTGCAGAGGTGCCCCCCAGCTCTCCCTTACACGAGGAGGGTGACAGGCCATTCAGTCATCTTTGCTTCAGCACAGCGACAGTGCCAGGGATGTGCCAGCACCATGGTGGGGGAACAAGTCTGGTGAACCTCCTGCAGACCTGTAGGCTGGTCACACCTGGGCTACCAGTCTTGTCCAAGCAGGATCTGAGCGTTATTCATTTGTCAAGGCAAACCCAGAAGGAGCTGAGTTACCATCTAGGGATGGGCATTATCTTTCATCGCCTCATTTTCAAACTGCCATTGTGTGTTTAAGACCTATTTCTCCAGTTTTCAGTAGCCAGTTCTGAGACCTCCATAGACCATGGGCCAAGCAGGCCTTGAACAGACACATCCTATTACCTGGGTCTGTCTGCAGATATCCCCGTCTGGGATGCCCTTACGTGGGTCCATCCCATGCCCGTATGTCCCTACGGACCAGTGTATGGCCCTGCAGTACCTGTGTCCGGGGCAGTTGGGATATAGGGCAGCCCTAGACCAGACTTTGTATGTGTGTGTTCTCTGCAGGCTTCTGGACTAGGGAAATTATCAAATCATCACCCTCTAAACCTTTCCAATCACTACCCGCCCACAGCTTGATTTCTGGGGCCTTCAGATCTTCAGGCAAGCTTGCTGCCTTGCACTAATGAATACCGCGCGCTGAGTGAAAACTCTATCTGCACATCTTTAAATTAAACTAAACCACACACACGCACACGCAAAAATAATTTCAGCCTACCCGGTGGGTTTTTGCCTTGCTGCATGTGCAGAGTTTCTTATTGATGTGGGAACCGTGCAGCAGAAGAAACTCCTTAAATGTGCATCAGGACTAGTAATTTCTCCCTGTCGCCTGCAGCATGGATTCAGACGATATGATCATGAAAAAGGGAATGATTTCCTGCCCCGTGGAATTTAATTTTATGAATGGAGCCGTGCAACACGACATAGTAACTTTAAAAAAACACCATAAAAGACATGACAGGAGAAACCAAGTTATACACTACTCCGCTGTACGGAAAACAAAGCCAGCTTATATGGTTTGGCTTCCTCGTTTGCTCTTTCATTGTTCCTTGATGGTAAGACTCTCGCGTTGTGATTTTCAGAAGCACATAGCACAGAATGGTTTACGATGTTTACTTAGCATATAGGACAATAGATGGAAAAGCGCCATAATTTGTGACGCTGACTGCAAAATAAACCTATCATCGTTCATACAGAGTGCTGTTCCTTTGGATAAACAGCCACGTTGCTGGTTGGCAGGAACAGACCTTCGCCTCCCGGGTCCTCCTCGCCGGAGCTGCACATCTTTGGGCCTCGCGCCATCGGTGTTTGAACAGAGCTGCCTTTTGACTCCAGTGGGGCAGCACTGGCACTGCACAAGCTCTTTGTCCTTATTTAGGTAAAATAAAGATCCCTGAAAGGCTTCCCGGCACAAAAAAAACCCTCATGTGGAGCTTCACAATAGCTGCCGACATGGGAAAGTTGCAGAGAGGCCCCCCCAACCAACAGCTTAGATGTAAACATCTTGGGGCTGGGGGTGTTCAGATGTGGAGCCAGGTCCACGTTGTACTCCTGTTCCCCAACTCTCCTAGGCCTTCCTGGACCTAGCTGGGAGCTACCAGCACGGCCATGTTTAATTTACCAGGATAAGAAATCTGCTGATCCCCACTTTGATTTATGAAGCCATCTTTGGTGCATCAAGGTGGGTTGGAGTCCAAAGTGACCGAAATGCATGGTGCTTTTTCCATAAGACTTTGGGTAAGGCCTTCTCTGAAGAGCAGAGGTTAACGAACTGAACCATGACTGTGTCTGAGGAATTGTATCCAGTGAATTTTATATATGCTTGAATTACCAAATCCTTGAAGACAGAGTAGGAAGGGACCTTGGGAAGGTATTTATTTGTCCTCCTCATCCAAGACCTAAACAGTCAGACCTAACCCATTCCTGGCACATGCA
Source organism: Recurvirostra avosetta (assembly GCA_004023745.1). Taxonomy (NCBI): domain Eukaryota; kingdom Metazoa; phylum Chordata; class Aves; order Charadriiformes; family Recurvirostridae; genus Recurvirostra; species Recurvirostra avosetta. The sequence continues at coordinate 32,969 of SAYO01030124.1, read as the reverse complement.
CATCGAACCTCTTCTTAAAACTCCGTAATGATGGAAGTACCATAACCTCCATCATCAACCTCTTCCAGTGCTCCCTGTTTTCACCTTGAACAGCTTTCCATGTAATGTCTTACGTCATCCCTGCTTTGCTGCCGCTCAAGGGCAAGGCTCCTTGTCTCCTTCCCGTAGGAGACACAGAACTCTATAGCCTCCCTCTTCTCATTCATGGGCTTGTGGACGGTTAGACTGTGTCCTTTTGGGATTTTCTATACTGAACAAACCCGTGTATTTTCAACCATTTCTCATATATTTTGTTTTCTAGATTTCTGACCCCCTTCTTGTGGCTCTTGCTCTCCTCTGTATTTGAGCCTTTCTCAAGGACCTCCCCCCAAGTCTGACTGTCCCTGGATTTGATCAGCTCTGATCAAAAGTTGGTTATGGACCGGCTTTGTGGTTTTGACTTGAACTGTATCCAAAGCAAACAAATCCCATGGCATTTTTTCCCCTTGGTCCCTTGGGATGTGGCAGTTTTAAAGCAGTAGCAGAAGATGAACACAGTGGAGACCTTCCTGGCAGCGAGCAGTGGGACAGGCTTAGCTCATGTGTCTTGCATAAGATGCCTTGGTTTATTAATTTTTGAGTTTTTCTCTTGAGTTTTTTGAGTTTTTCTCTTGGATGCATCACACTGGATTTTGATTAGCCAGGAGCAGTGGCATAGAGGAGAGGGACGAACTGTACAAGTGTTGAACTTTGCCCACAGCCTTACTGGAACAACACCCCTCCTGCTTTGCTTTGTCACACATCATCCAGCTCACAAACAGCAATTTTCCAGGTAGACTTTTTAAAACCCCATTCAGTATGTCCTGTTTGACATGGGTCGGCCAGCGTCCACTCTGGAAGTGGGTTTTAGCTGGTTGTAGCATAAATAGTGTAACAGGTTATCAGCCGAATTGCTTGCACACACAGGGTTGATAAAGACCAGACAGTGTGGATTGATCAAATCTCACGTCAAATCAGTCTAGATTTTTCTCCTAACAGGGTAATAACTTCTTGTGGGCAGGGAAGCTGCAGTAGGGGTCTTTACCTTGACTTTAGCATCAGCCTACGTGATGTTCCCAAAAACATAACAGTTTAGTCGATACCAGTTCAGCTCTACCATTGCATTGGGTGTGGAGGGAAGTGCAGCTAAGCTGACTGCTTTGTAAAAACCATTCTGAGAAAAATAGACATTGTTTGCCTTTTCCAGACTTCTATTTTATTATTATTAT
>SAYO01030124.1:8409-18430 GCA_004023745.1 Recurvirostra avosetta | reverse complement strand
CGGGGTTCCCGGGCCGCGGGGCGGTGCCGGTGCCAGCCCGGCGCGGTGCGGTCCGGTCCGTCCCCCGTTAGTGCCTCCCGCACCCCGGGCACCTACCCCCGCAGGGGGAGGCCAGGGAGGAGGAGGAGGAAAAAGACAGTAAAGCAAAGCTTCAAAGGCGAAATACAGCCGGCCGTGCGCGTTAAGCAAACGTTATTTTAGGAAAGGGGGTCGGCTCCAAACCCAGAGGCACCGGCTCGCCTTGTGCTGGCGACCAGAAACGTGTGTGTGCTTTGGGACTGCCGCTCCTGCTGCTGCTTGGTCCCCAAAGCCCCCCGTGAAAATCACGAAATTATCAGAAATCCCCCCCTCAGCTCCTTTTCTCCCTCCCCAAGGACTTCAACGCGGCGTCAGCGATTTGCACTGAATCCAGGTGCTTTAGCGATCCAGAGAGGTCCCACTCCGCTCCCACCCGGGCGGCTTCTTGGCAGTTTCCTCGGCCAACAAATCTGTTCGGCGGAGGGGAGGCAAAACAGTTTAATTTCTGCTGCTAATTGCGCTTTAAGGCGAGCCCGGAGCAGGCAGGCTGCGAGCTGCCGGGGAGGGGGGGGACCAAAGGCTGTCCCTCCCCGGACCCGGCTGCTTTCTGGTTTGGGGCACACACGGTTTGCTCTTGCTTGCCCACCTCGTGTCTCTCCGCTCTGGAGGCTGAGACACTGTTTGGGGCAGAGAAGAGCCGAAAGCCGCTTGTAAGTTCTTTTTTTAACGCGTTGATGGGTGAAATTCAGAAAATTTGAAGCGTGACCTGTGTGTAGCCAAGCGACCTAGCCAGAAAGTCGCGTTGTGTCCCTGCTTTATCTGTCTACAGACAGGGAAAATAGTCCCGACTCTGTTTACCAGGATCGTGCCCCCCCCCCCCCTTCCCCAGCACAGCACAGCACAGCGTACCCACCAGCACTGCACTGCCAGATTTCTGGATTCCTGCTTTTAACGGGTATTGTATGGTTGTTCTTAATCTAGTCCTTGCTTCTGTACAAATTTACGCAATATGTAATGTAAAATATATATCGCACAATAATATATATAAGAAACACCACACAGCATAAAACCCACACCAGATTCCGGGTAATATTGAATCTGCCATAGTGGGAGGCACGCAGTAACGGGTGGGATGTTGCAAGATGCTGTGTCTTGTACGTGTCTTGTATGTAAAGTTCCTATTACAAGCTATTAGTTAGGTTGTTTGGTGATCTTAAGATCATTCATAGTCAATTAACCCTTGGGACTAAATTATCCCACAGTACTGCTGCCTCAGGTCGATATCTACATAATCTTTCGGCCCTAATACATCAGTTGTCTCCGGGGCCGAGGCACGGGAAAATGCTGTGTCTTGCCTTTAATTTTTATATACATGTGTATGTGTCTGTGTGCGTGTAGTCACAATATATAGTGACTATTTCTTTGTGAAGCTGTATTGTTGTGTGTAGTCACTATATATGTATATGGATATTATTTCTTTGTAAAACTGTAAAATTTCAAGGTTGACAAGGTCTTTTTGTTAGGAGTGTGCATGATTTTGACTTATACCCTAAATCACCCAAGCTAAAAGCCCAGGGAGGAAAGGAAAATGGTTGTGGAGATAGGCTGCAGCTGAGCCCGAGGAAGGCTGGCTTGCTGGTTGCACTGGTGGGCTACGATGCCCAAGCTAGGACTGGGCAAAAAGCTGGAAGCTTCGTTTTCCAGCTTCTTTAGTGACCTAGCCCACATGGAGGAGAAAGCTGCGAGAGCTAAGCCAGCGAGAGAAGAGCTAGCGTGTCTTTTGGCATGTTCCTAAGTGACTGTGATCCGAAGCCAGGGAGGCACATTGCAATTGTCCTTAGGAGCCCAGTTTTCTCTGTTGTGGCCGTTCAGGGCTGTGGGAAGAAAAGGTCTTTTACCTAACATCACGGGGTGCTGCTTTAGAGAACTATTTCCTTCTCGTCTCTGCTATCGTTTCGTATGTGATTTTTGAAGAAATCACTTAAATTAAGATTTCCAACAGGAATAATACTAAATGCGTATGAGTCTGCATGTGCGTGTTTATAAGTCACAGACAAACACCCACATGGATCCCACAGCCGTCAATAGGAAACACGTGTACATCCACAGAAAATCAGTTTGCATTTTGGGGAGGATATCTGTGCCTGAGAGAGATACAGAAAAATAGAGTAGGGGTAGACACAGACACATTAACACACAGCTTTTAAAAAAATAATTTGGGAAGACAGTAAGGGAGATCTTTCTCAAAGGCTAATCTATGCAAATTGACAGAAAAACCTATTAATGTTAATGGAGTATCAAGCTGTAAAAACACATGTGGAGTGGAGTTTATTGTCTGCATTAGTTACACGGTATAATCTTTCGATTTCAAACTCTGTAATTATTTGGTCACTAAAGAGCTCTGTTTATTGCTCGGCCATGGCTTAGAGGTTACATTATGATCTCTGATGTTGGAAGCTTATCATTCTCTTCTGACTGCATGCTTCAAAAAATGCATGAATTATTTTATAATTTTTTTCTTTTCTGCCTTCTCCTCTAAATTTAAAACCAGATTTCCAGCTTTTGTGGTTAGTTTGTACTGAAAGTGACTCATACCCGTCAGACCGGGCCTATTAATTTGCTTGAATTGTTGTTTTTGAAAGGAAAGAAAAAAAGTTTCTTTAAAGTACTATCAAGTGTGTTTCTTTTCCCCTCCCTAGTGAAAGAAGACAAATTTTTTTGCCTTGTGATCTGTGTGCAAAATAATCAGAAACAAACTGGTGGGGGGAGAGGGGAGGGAACCAGAGAGTTGTTCCAACCTTTGATTTTGACTTGTCTGTCTTACAAACAGGATTTGTGAGGGGGTTTGTGCAGCACCTTGCCTGCAAGTTCACAAACTTTTGGGGTTATTTTCTGCCACGTAGTGATCCCCCAAGGGGCTGCGGTTCAGCTATCCACTGTAAAGTATTCAATACTTATCTGCCTGAAGGGCTCAGGAACGAGGGATTTATGTTAACAACACTTGTTGGATTACCACCTTCCAGCCATTTAAGGGCTTAAAGAGTAGGATCAAGACGCCTGATTTATCCTCCAAAATGTTGCCATCTAAGTGTTTGGAGATGTCCTCTTTGCCAAGTGCAGACCATAGTCGGTGCTCTGCAGTGATTTCTATCTGCTTCTGCTTTCTAGCATCATGCAGTGAGAAACTTCTGCTTTGTCCTTGAGCTTGCTAGAAGAAAATGTGCATTCCGATTCTGTATTAATTGCCCCTCATTTCCCCCCCCTGCTCTTTCTGAGGGGGAAAATACCCAGGGCCATATAGCAGCCAGAATTAAAGACTATTTACTCGCATGCAGCCTGGGACGCTGGGACTCAGCTGCTGTCTGGAGGGGCTCAAAGTTTTGCTCTGCGAGGGTGGGGAATCTCTACAGAGGCAAGATGACTTGGTGGCTGCATTATAATGACATCATTAATGTTACATCATGATATAGCCACCTCTGAGGCTGAAATACTGCTGTAACCATTTAACCATCAGATATGGTAGATGTGGTGCTCAGGGTCATGGTTTAGTGGTGGACTTGGCAGTGTGAGGTTAATGGTTGGACTCTATGATCTTAAGGGTCTCTTCCAACATAAATCATTCTATGATTCTGTGATTCTATGACATTACATTGCAGGTCAGTGTCCTTTCTGGAGAGCAGGGACTTGACATAATTCAGCCACCTTTGGTCGTGACTCACTGGTCATCAGGTCAGACGGAGCACATCAGGTAGAGCTGGAGTCTATTTTGACACCAGAAACATGTTCCCCATGGCTCTATCCAACAACATTCATCGCTGCTAGGGGCCAGCGGACACCACAAAAATGTCCCCAGGGGCTGGGCCTTTTTCTAGGGTGGTGGCACTTCCCCTGGCTGCAGTTTGGCTCCTGTCTCCCTCCAGCCCTAGCAGCATTGCTGCTGAGCCTTATCTGGTGTTGAAGTGCCACCGGCCAATCCCTTAGGCAGTTGCTAATCCCAGGGAAATGCTCTGCATCTCCACCCTGTCTGTTTAATCCCTGTCCCTGCAGGTTTATTTCCTAAGTCACAGTTGGGCACCGTGGCCGGATAAAGCAGCAGCTCCTCACCCAGCGGTTAGCTGAGCGGAGCCACGGGGAGGCCAATAACGTGTTAGTGAGATCTGGGCTTCTGGGCTTTGCTGCTCATTTCCCTGGGAAGTGGGTTTTATTTCGGCATCGGGAGCATCGCTTCCCTCAACTTTTTCTTCCTTCGTGGGTATTGCCACTGGTGAAAGCACAGTCAGCAAATGCATCCTCCTGGCCCCAACAGCCCCTCGTTCTGCTTCGGAGTAAGTATCCGCTTGTAACGTACTGCAAAGGGTGTGTGTGCACCCCGGACTGGGACGGCCCTGGTTTAAAACCTTCCCAAGCTTCCAGCAGAGGCACAACAAAGCATCCTGATGACTTCAGTGAAAGTACGGGACCGGTTCCCAAGAAACTTCGGGATCCTGCATTGCCCTGTGGGTTCTGGGAGGGATTGAACCAATGACTGAATTTAGAAAGCTGCCTGGAGTGAGCTGGTTTCACTCCCACCCATCCCAATTTTAGATTTTCATCTAAAATCTCATTTTTATTGTGATTATATATTAGATATAATCATAATCTATTTGACAAGCTGGGGTTCTGACTTCAGGCTCTGCTGCCAAAGAGCCATGGATGGAAATAACCAAATAACCTTATGTACCTCCAGCACAATGTAGCGTGCAAACAGAGCACAAACACCCCAAATCTGTTGTTCTGTCTTTGATTTTGATTGACTTCGAAGAAACGTTAAAAATAATAATGAGAAGCTGATGACATCGCGGCCTGAGGAATGCACCACTGCTAGAGAACAGATGGTGCAAAGACATTTTTTGGAAACTTTTTTTAAAAAATGATCTTGGCACCTGGGCCTCCTTAGATTTATCCTATTTATTTTGCTCTAACTTGGAGCAACCACAGCACTTGGCGGTTGGTGTCCATTGAAAACCATCGATTTTGCTGCAGAGGAATGCAGCTCTAGCAAAATACAGATTTCTTTCTTGGTAATCAGTAATATTTCTTCTTTCATGTTTGAGAGGGCTCATCTCTTTTCCTGTGTTATAAGCGGAAAGATATAAACAGAATTGAGTTTTGCAGCTCTAAAAATGCAGCTTTAAACCAAATAAATAATTATGAAGAGAAGGGATCATTAGTTTGTCCTTCAGTTCTGTATTTTATCAAGTTCAGTGGTTTTAGCAGTCCCACAATTATTTTCAAGTGGAAGTTAAATCAATCTGTAGTAAATTTAATCCTATTGATAGTACAGTGGTTTTTCTCAATCTTAATTTACTGGCCTCTTAATCGTCACAGCCTCTTAGATGGCTTCAGACTCAACAGCTGATGTCGTTACTGGTATATCGAACCCAACAAGCTGTGCTAGACAGAAGAATCTTATGAAGAAAAGCATCTGACCTCGGTCTGAAGACTTTCAGTGATAGAGTCCACCTTATCCTTTGATCAATGATTCTGTGTTAAAAAGATCTATGCTTTATTGCTTATTCAAATTTGTCTGGCATTTACTTCCAAGCAATGAATCTTGCTTGGCATTTCTCAGCTAGATTAAAGAACCGTTCCGTACCTGGTATTTTCTTTTTCCAGCTGTACTTGGACATCCTAAGTGAAGTCACCTCTTAATCTTCTTTGTGATAGACTAATCAGATTGAGCTGCATAAGTCTCTCACTAGAAGGCATGGTGTTTTTTTCTTTTTTTTACAGCCCTCAAATCATATGGATTTCCATATGGCTTGACATCAGTGGAGATTTATGCTAGCTTGGAATTTGGCTGTATATTTCAATTACTGCGAACATTTTGTGGCCTGGGGTGGAACGCGCCTAAGAGCATGACAAATTATTTGTAACATGCATATCTGTTGAACTTGGTTTAGCAATCAAATGGAGTAAAATTCAGCTGCATGCAGATGATCAGCAGAAAGCCTATGTCCCATTAAACTGTTTTCATGGGTTTACGTTCATCTTAAGTGCAACTGAGGCCATGGGAGCAAAGATAAACATCAGCCATTGAGACAGATGCTTAACTTATGCACCTCATTTTTCATGGCCTCAGTGGAGTTGCGCTGATTTACACCAGCTGAAGACCTTGGCCCACAGTAAGCAGCGCAAACTGATAAAGGAGTCCAATCCTCAGCTGGACGCTTATATGAGAGCTTGAATGCCACCTTAGTGCTTGGAAATATCTCATTAGAGCCTGAGTCAATATGGCAAGGGGACATAGTTATAATAGAGCAAAGCTGCAGCAACTTCACACAATCCTAATCGCTGTAGGGCTTCTGAGGGGGAATCTGGTTCATCTTTTTGGTTATTAGCCCCAGGCAGCGGTTTTCCCCTTAAAATTGATACAGAGACAGGTAAGTAAAATCCAAGTGTTCAGCTGATGGAAGTTGTTTGGATCCCATCCAAATGCTTTCCCTTGGTTATGGAAGCCTCCTAGCAAGGTCCTGAGCAGCCATGGGACGGGGTGGCATGTGTTAGCGCCCTTTGCAGTCCTGGTTTTCCACGTGTGTGCATTTTCACACAAACATTGGGGCACATACAAGTGCAGGTAGGCTTCTATAAATAGATGCACACACAAATCCTAGCCATTTATGTCATATATGTGTTGTAAATATGTACATCTAAATACAGGAATTCATACATTTCTATTTTACGCAGAGGGGTATAGATAAGACCAATACTATGGATACGAATGTGTGTGTTTGTGTTAAGCTGATGTCTGGTTGTGTACACCAGTATGATCAAGAGAATGTGAATAGAAGTGCGTGTGTTTATGTATGCGTATGTGGAGCTGGTGTGGGGAAGGGCCACTGGGAAATAAATGATACGAAACGTCTGTACATTCCAGGGAAATGTTCGGATCCCTGAGGTTAAGGGATATGCTCTAGTCATAAAAATAAACACACTGGTGTAGCATGCCATTGATATGTGGAAAAACTCACTAAGGACGGGTAAAGTTTCAGCTTTCACCTCCTTCTGATGGTGAGCTAGCTGCTTCCCTCACTGCCTCTTTTGACAGTTCAAAGTAAAATGACATTTTAAATAAGAGGTTAAAGAGCAGAGGAAAACAGAGGTTTTCTGCTTGAACCAGGGGAAATTTGATAAACCAGTCTTCCAGAGATGCCAGCGATTTCAAAAGGCTCCATTTCCTTTTGATAAGGTTTTGAGAGAGTAATTCAGAGTAGGATCTGTTAGCCAGAGCTCATAGCTGCTAAAATATCAGATCAGAGGCTGAGCTATTTCCCCAAGACTAACGGTTAGTTATGGCAATGTATAGCCTATTGTGCTAAGTCCTTTACAAAATCTTTGCACCACCACTTCTATCCTGCCTTTAAAATCACACTTAGATCTGCAAGAAGAATGGTCAGAGGGTTTTAATTAGGCAAGACCTGAAGAAAGGCTCATGTGCTTTAAAGCTTGACCTACTTTTTCCAGCTATGTGCGTTCTAATAAAAGATAGTACCTCCCCTTGCAAACATTGCCTTGTTCCTACTCCCAGACCACGATGGCTGCACCAACAGTCCCTCAAGAAGAACACGAAGCACAGAAGCACCCAGAACTGTAGAGGGTGGAAGTTCTGACCTGTCACCAGTGTTGTGTTGGAAGTTCAACTGCCCACCATTCATCAAGATTCCATTAATAAAAGTGAGTAATCAGTGGTAGAGAGATTCTATAGTCCTGTTCAGACATGAGTAATGTGTTTCGTCAGTGGTTATAATCACATTAATAGGAATGGTTATAGATTGTTAAATATGGTGTTAAATATGTAGAAAGGGTATTAAACCCATCCTATTGGTGTGTATGAAACAAGACCATCCTGTACTTATACTAGTTCTCATTAATGTCTATCAGCTCAGATTCTGCTTCTAGGTCCACTGCAAGAAATTTTGGGAGAATGGGACTGACTCTCATTTGAATTAAGATCTAACGGTGATGTAGATAGAACGGGTTCAATCCCTTTTCCTCTGTGCACTGACACCTGCAGCTCCAACACTGTGTTGGCAGCGTGAGCAGAGCTTACATTTCCAAATCAGCAGTGGGCAAACACTGATTGCTATTCAACGGCTCCATGACTTAAAAACTACCTTTCCAAATAACTTAGACACTTGGCAGCACCTGGGTATCTAAGTCACAAAGCCAAGTTTTACAGGTGAATCCAAAATCATCTGGACTCTTTTCCTTGGACTAGAGAAGCTTTACTCAGGGCTTTGTGGCCACCTACCTGCTTTTCTTGGAAACCTGAGGATGGATGTTCTCTTTTAGTGACAACTCTGCAACTCCATGAGGCTTGGGGAAAGTGGAGGTAGAAGTAAGACCTTTGTAGTATTCTTTTGTATTGCTGGTAGGAATTACTGGGTATGTATTTCCCTGTAATATTCCATAGGCCAACGTGTGGGTGTTGTTGCCATCAGATGTCTAATGGGTAACTTGGACGTAACTCCACAGGAGCACACAGGAGCATTAGGACTGTAGACCTCCCTATATAGCCAACCTTGTAGACGATCACGGTGAAAGAACAAATGTGTTGGAAGCCTCTTTCATTGATTTTCTTTTGGTCTCTAGAAAAAAGAGGACAGCAGTGGGAATTTGAACAGAATATGATTTGCTGGTTCAGGCAGGCTGTAGGTTTGGGGAAGGAGGAAAGCTGAGCTTTCTCTGGCTGTAACACTGACTGACTTGAGGTTCCTGTTTCGTCAGTGTAACGAGGAGTGGCAAGTTACATTACCGTGTGCTTTTATGCACTTTTCCCAGGATCAGAGTGTGATAACGGGGTTGTCAGAAAACCAGTGTGTTGCTCGGAGTGACAGAGAACTTACGGCATGGCTGTGAGAGCCAAACTTTTGACCAGGATGGTGCAGCTCACTCCAGCTGAAGACAGAGGAAGACCAGATACACCAATCCTTCCTCTGTCAGGTGCCTGGTCATGTGACCAGAGAACTTCAGGTGAGAAGACTTTGGGCATCCCCATCATCTGATAGGACTAGAAGAGGCCCCCATCAGATCGTTCTGTACTACCTGAGATGCATGCCAGTTCTCAGCTCCTGCCTAGGTTCACCTGTGACCCATGAGGAGACAGCTCTCTGTTTTGGCCATGTGCTGGAGGAGGGAGTGCAGGCTCTCTGGGAGAGGCAGCAGTGGGGAGAGGTTGCTGAAGTGCTCCGTGGAGTGGTGGGTCCAGCCTTGGCCATAGCCAAGGACCTTCCTTGGAAGAGAGCATCATGGCCCATCGTGTTTCTCTGGTGGAGCACACCTGGGCTGAGGGGCAGAATTTGGACAGCTTTGCTGTAAGGTAAAAAGCGGGGTTTGGAGGGTGGAAAACGCATGTCCCATTGGCTGTTCTCTCCAAGGTTTCCTGCATTACACAAGTCGGTGGCTTCACAGCCTCCAACCTAGTTTCTCCTAGTACACAAGCAACCCCTGGGTGCTCCCCATGGTGGCTGGAAAACTGTATGTGAAAGTGGGGAGAGTACAACCAGGACATACAAAATGCTGTCAAGAAAGAGGCAATCACACACATAGGTAGAAACCCACCACGCTGAAAACACTGAATCTACGCCTGGCTAGCGTGACTTGCCAAAAACATTAATAGGACTACGCCGATTCCCATCTGCTGAGAATTTGGCCCACCGCTCAGTTGTATGGACTGTGTGGAGTAAGAGATATGCAGGCTATATAAACATGCATCCTTTAGATGTGCATGTGTGCGAATAGTGTAGATAGAAAGAGAGAAGGTAGAAACAGGTACCTGGCTAGGAAAAAAATGTATAGCATCTTTCTGTAACAGACTGGAGTGTGACACACTCAAAAACTCTGTAATGGGTGCGATGTACAGCAGACCCCTGATTTTCATTCAGGTTTTCGCAATCACTGCTATCTTAACTCCAAGCCTCATTAAATCAACCTTGGCTGAACTGTGGTACAATGTTACAGTGCA
>SAYO01030123.1:19790-33531 GCA_004023745.1 Recurvirostra avosetta | reverse complement strand
AAAAAAAAAAAATCCTTCACATTAAGCTAATATAGCAGAAAGCAGCAAGGCAGCCATATAGAAAGCAAATATCCCCATTATGTAATTAGAAAATGAATTATCTGTAGTATTCCAAACATTTGCTTGAGTATAAAGCCATATTCCTCAAATAGAATGTGAATGTTTATACGTAGTTTAGCAGCCACCTCTTAAAAGGCTTCACAGAAAGTCTCCTTGGGAGAGAAAATAAATTCCCCCAAAACATTATGAAGTAATCATGAAGAAATAAATCTTGCACTCCAGAACTGTTCCCGGAGAAAGTGGATCAAGGGCAATTTCTAAATGTATTTCTCCCAGCTGTTTCATAACGTAAAAGGAAGGATCGTTCATTGAAAAGGGGAAGTGTGCAGTCTGAATCCAACCTAATCCTGACACCTTCAGGCTAAGCAAATGCATGTTGTTTAAGCAAGTATTGGAACTTTCACATAGAAGGGAAATGTCATCCTTTGTTATTGAGAGGTTGCTGGTCTACACTGCACTGAAACTTTTGTACATTCTGCTGCAAAGTAAAGTAGCCAAGGCAAAGGCTTCACCTCTGTGCTTCCTAGTTGATAATTACAGCATCTCACTTGTCTAAAAATGCCAGTATCTCAAAATCTGCTTCTTGATACTCAAAAGATGAGAAGGGACCATAACACATGCTCAACCAGGAGGCCCAAATGCTAGGAAACGCTTTCCAGAGTAGTCTTTTCAAATGACAGTAAGAACCTAGAAATTATGACTGAGCCTTCCAAAGAAAGGACAGATACAGCCTGACCAGGAAAGGGGTGATAAATAAGAGAAGGTTAGTTTGGTGGATCTTCAGGACTGTAAGGAGTCTACAGACCCTGATGAAAAGGAAGTCTTGATTACAAAACAACTCTGGGCAAGACAGCAAGCCGTATTCCCGTGGTGGAACTCAATGTGCTCTTGCCCAAACAGGACTATGTGTCTGGCCCAGTCCTCAGCTAGATTCTTAGGAGTCAAATATTCTTGGTGTTGAAATGTTGTAAAAATAGATGCCATCTGGTATTAGGTATTGTTAATGAGAACTTCCAAGGAGCAATTGTTCACATTTAGACGGATTTAAAGCCACTCAAAGGCTTTTCTTTTCTCTTGCAGTTTTAAAATAAAGTATAATCTTGGTTTTTGCAAAAGCAGTTTAACACAGCTAAAACTTGCAAAAGTTGAAATAGTGTTGTGAAAATTACATACGCTGTAATATAATATATAAACTTGGACATATCAGAGTGTACAGGAAGGAAATTAAAGAAACAGATAACCCTGGAAATCAGAATTTCTCTGACTAGAGAGACTGGAATCTGTAGAATGATATATCTGTCTAGAGATATTAAGGTCTAATGGTCACGCATGGACTACATAACTAAGTGATCCATAACAATGCCTGGGTCAGCAGTCGAGAGTAGCCTTTACTCTGTTCGTACAAATCCTGGGTCGAAGAATATAAGTGCAAGTGAAAGCAGTCAGAATTGTCCTTTACCTGGTCTATTTGCCAGATTGGTATAGATATCTTCCATGCTAGTATGACTTATTAAAAAAAAAAAAACAAAAAACACCAAACTAAATTGCAGTAAGCATTTAAGATATTTTCTTAACCTGCCTTCTAACCTCCCTTCTAGGAGTTCTCCATTATCTCCGAAGTGGGCAAATAGATCTCTGTCTAAAGTATTGGATTCAGATTAACAACAAAGATTTAGAGGATTTAACCGCAGAAGCATCAAGCGTTAGAAGAGACAAGAATTTAATTTCTATTTTTTGGTCTTCTAGTTAGGTGCATATCATTGCCCTACTCTCATTTGTTCCCACTCCCAGTTGCTACCAGTAAATTGTCATTAGGTACTTAAAGGCACAAAAGAAGTTTTGGGTTTTTTTTTCTCTTCTGGCTACTTACCAAGTATTTCTAAGTTTTGAAGCATTTTCAACTAAACAATGTCAGTTTTTAGTAACTGCAAACCAGGCTTGCTTGTTTTATTCCAGTTTAGGGCAGATTATATTTTCAAGGAAAGATTAAAATTTTCTGAGAATCTAAATAAAAAGCTAATTTGTTTAAACTGTATTTGAATCAGTTACATTCTAAAGCTTTTAGATCAATATTTGCAAACAGAGGGACCATAATATTTCCCATATATATATGTCTGTATGCATATGTACATATACTTGTATGAAATTTCTCAATTATGTCTAGATTTCAGAAAAGAGAGCCTATCTTCCACACACCTCTCCACTCCGCCTTTCTTTTGTCCTTGTTCAGGCCCTGTATATGTTTACAGAGTGCTTGTGTGCTCGTCAAAAGTGTTGAAAATCAGGCTGCGCATATGTGGATTGAAGTGAAAAGTCCCCTGAAGGGACCAGTTCTGTTCTACCTCTACTCTAAAGGCTTCTGATATGCTCAAAACAAAAAAGGAAATTCTGTCAGAATTTGCATTTTGGAATTGAAATCTGAATGTTTTGACTGAAAGTTATCGTTGACACATGTTCAGTCTGACTCACAGAAGACCTGAGTTCGGGTTTCTATCCTGCTCCTTTGGAGCAGCATTTTTCATCACAAATTGCTCCAGCTTGAATGCATCAGAGAACACATTGCAAGAGGTTTTTGCTTCTAAATCTACTTAGTCACAAGATAAGACCAGTTCTTACTGTTAAGTCTCTAAATGAAATTTCCTTCCTAAACGTGACTTTATGCATCTCTTTTTGCAAACGTTGGCACAAGGAAATGACTTCCATCCCTTGACACATAAAAGAGTTAAGAGCTTTCTCCAAAAAGTGACCTAGTCAGAGATGCTGAGCATCGGCTGTTACTGACCAGAGTGGAAGCTGCTGGTGCTCAGAAACTCTGAAAAACTTACTTAGGTTCCTAAATATGTATTTTGACTCCTGGTTTGGCTCAACAGCTAAAGAAAGAATTAACACTGACAGATTCCCGAGGAGATATTGCTGCCAGAAGGACAATTTCCTCTAAACTGGTTAGCAGAAGTCCAAATAAATCTGTCTTCAATGAAAGTTTTAAAAACAAGACCATGAGCGGTGTGTTGGGGTAAATATCCTCGATAATCTTGGCAGTCGAGAAAGGAGAAAGAAAAGCTGAATCTGGAAGAAATATGGGAATGGCTATTCTGAAACAGAACTACAGTCCATCCATCAAGTATCCTATTTCTAATATTGACCGGTACCATCTGCTGCAGAGAAAGACCATAAAACCCTGTCTTAAAGCAGCCCAAGTTCATCAGTTGGCTTATGCCCTAAGACATGAAGGTTTATGTCTTTACAAATCTTGGGGGCAGATAAAGCAAGAGGAAAGATTCTGGGCATTTTATTTACCCACAGAATTACCATTTTCTGGAACCCTGCTAAATTAAGCTTCTAAGTACTTAGGTATAAAAGATGGATTGCTATTTATGTGTTTAAAGTGTTTCAGGACAGGCAGTTTTACCACATCGTTTTACTCATTTCATCCATTGCAAACACTATTTATGCAGTTAAATCCTGCAGAGGAAAGAAAATCAAATTGGTTATGTACACAGAACCTGTACCACTTACACAGATACTTACGTAGTACTAGCATAAACCTTTCCTTCCAAATGAAAGAAAAATATTAGCCTTACACAGGACCCTTGATGGGATTCAGCTGCACTGGAACACGGTTCTGTGATGCACATGTAAAAGTGGAAGAGAGAAGTGTTTGGTGTGAATGTCCTAAGCCTTCATTCATCTTGCTGTTTTTCACCATAACCTTTTTTTTTATCACCTTCCTGGAAACCCCTTCCAAGTTTTCTTTCAGCCAGGCTTCTATATTAGGCTGCTTCAAGTTTAGTTTCCCTTAGCATTTACTCTGTGGAGTGATCGCTACTACTTGGGAATGCCGTCATTTGCTTGAAGGTAAGTTCTTTGAACTTGATTTTGAAGATAAACAATATTCTTCTCATTCAACTTTCCAGAGCGTTTCAAAATAGCTTCCAGATCTGAAGTAATGAACAATTACTATCCTTAGTGGAATTCACTAATTGCATGATTCATATGTAACACAAGATTCATTCTTTTTTTTGTATTGTTACAACTGAATTTATTTTTCCTAGTTCTATCTATAAAATTTTCAATTGTAAATTCTGCTATTGAACAAATTTACCTTGGCACATGCACTCCCATGAGAATAACAAAACTACAAAAAGGAAAGACGGCATTCAAAACAGAAAAAGTTTTTATCATTATCCTGTTTCTCAGTGAGTTTTGTTTGGATTTTTTAATGCAACCAAGGCAAGACAAGAGTAAACTCATATGACTCAGTGAAAGAAAGAAATAAAATGAAGAGGGAATTGGGACTGGGCTCCTGAACCGCAGTTTTAATGGCTGTATTTTTATAAATTCATAAAGGTCCCCCCCACCTGTCTCTTTTGGTAATCCTGAAGTGCCTTCACGAAACTGGTCTGAGTGATTTTAAGTTCTTTAAACTGCAGGTGAGCAATGCTGGGGATTGTTTAGCTAGCAAGCCACAGTGGTTTGTAATTCCAGGGGGAAAAAAAGACAGGTTAGAGCACCTTATAAATTTATCAGTGGTTATTGAAACACAGATTAAGCTAGGTTTCTTGAAAGTAAATACATTGCATTAAGTAGGCAAAAAAAAATTGCCTTCAGGTTTTTTTCTTCTCTCACACAAAGGTCAACCATTACAGTCACAGGACTCACAAACTGCCCCCAAAAAAGCTACTTAGGGTCACATATCACAAGGGCCAGTATAACACAGACCGGAGGAATAAGCTGCCCTCCCAGTCTTCCTGCAACCCTCTCTGCTTTCAGGAGTGATTGCGGTACCCCCATCTGCCTTTTCCCAGCAGTGTAATTCACATAAAATATATTTTAAATAGGAAAAATTCAGATTCTTAAGTCTTACTTACATTTATGGAGTCTTCTACATCTACCTATAGCTTTTTCTTTTTCAGATCATCCCAGGTTTTACTCCACCGTGCTTTCTGTTTCAAATCTTTAAGTTTCGTGAAAGAGTAGTCAGCTGGAATTGTCGCTTCCAGCAAGTCCTCCTCCCAAATGCTCAATAAGACTAGAAAGCACCATCTGAGGCCCAGGAGCTGGCAGAGCCAGTAGAGATCTTTCTTTACACATTAATGTAAAGTGGCTAACTGCCTTTTGGTAAGAAAAACTGATGAAAAACTGCAAGCCAACAACAGTCCCACAGGGAACCGCAAAACAGATTTGGCAGCTCAAGGTTTTAATTATTGGTTAAAGCTAGAAGTGACAGTGGGCAAAAAAGCAAGGGTCCAGCCGAGCTCACGCTACTGAGTCTGGACAAGCCCAGGGCTTCCCTGCATTTTGGTAATGCTGGAAAGGAACAGCTTTTCTCACACTTGTTCCACTCAGACATCTTCATTTGGCTGACCACAGGCAGCCAGCAGCTCGCATGACCACCTGGCCAAACTTGCAACAGGCGTCCTTTTGCAGCTTGGGTGAGAGCTGGAGTATCTTCTGGAAACGGCTGTGGCGCCACGGGCATCCATTGACCTTTGGCTCCATCGCGTCATTTCAGCTGGAATTTCCTCTAGGAGATGCAGGGTCAGCCACAGTAACCAGCTTCACTGATGTTGCCACTGGTTCTGCTGCGTCCCTGACCAGTCTGGGTTTTGCTGACATTTTCTTGGTTCATGAATAAGCAGCTCTTGTCCTACTCTGCTCCGCTTCCACCTGAAAAATAGGCTGGCAGGAGAACGGAGCATGGCTGGGAGCCTTGTGCGAGGCTTGAAATGTCAAACAGGACACGCGCTCTGTGGGCACGTGTGGCTGCAGGTATCTGCTCTGTATGCGTTACCTCCCACGGTTGGCTCTGGATACAGGCAAAGACAAGAAAGAGAGTCATCCTCCCAAGGAAGGCTCTTCCTGCAACATTAATGAGGATTTTTGCAGAAATCCCTCAGCTCCCGCTGTCTGTGTCCTTAGGACTGATAGCTCTACCTGCTATGAAATCAGATGTTTGGGAGAGGAGGAGGAGTGTTAACGGGAAAATACAACGCAGGTGAAACATAGCACCTTGCGACAATATATGACTACATTTCATCTCTCAGCTGCACTGACTTTTTGCCAACCTAAAAATTAGACATACGAGGGTACTTTTTTTCCTTTGTTAATCATATTTAACCTTGCCTGATGTGTGTTTTCAATTAAATGATTCTACTTTCTAGACAAGTTATCCTGGGTTTACACAGCTTTAATCTGAAGCCAATATTCTGACTTGTTTTTTACTTCAGCTCTTCTATATTACTGCAGTTCAACCATTTCACCACAGGTTAAAAAAAAAAAAAAAAAAAAGAGAGAGAGACTTTTTTAGTTCAAATATTTATTGATTTTCCAAAAAAAAATAAAGGGATAGAGAAGAGGGGGGAAATGCAAGACTGTCCTACAGTTTCTCAGAATTTATGGAGATATTATATACTCATAAATCTATGTGTTCCTTTATTAGACAAACAGCCCTTCTGAGATAAACGTAACTATTCTTGAAAAAGATCTTCTAACTGCATAGTCCTCCAAAGAGAAAAGCTTTTAAATGCTTGTGAACAGTGGATTGGAGTAATTGGTGGAACAGACATTTAATAGAAAGTTCAGGCTTTTTTGTACAAAATTGATTTTAATCTGGCTGCAGGTCACAGGTGCTAATTTGGTAGATGTGAGTCTGTTGTGAATATTATGGGTATTTGCCCACAATATTGAAACTGTCTTCTACAGTCCGCAATCCCTGATTAAAAGAGTGTCATGGTTAGACTATTGCCCTTATTTAACAGTGTTCTTTGACGAAACCTGAGCCTTATTGGTGTTTTTAGTCTTGTATTATATTTATTACGTGCAGTTTTAAAATAACTATTATATAACACATGTACTATCAGCAACTGTATTTTTGGAACTGCAATCGGCTGTGGATCTTTCCATTGCTCAGTGACCCCCTCACACACACACCTCGCACCTGCAGGGTGCAGAATTACTGCGTGGGGCTATAAAAAACTCGTTACATTTTCACGACACAACATCAATATTAAATACTCGAAGATTCTTAAGGTGTTTATGATTTTGAATGACTGAGGAAAAGAAACAGAAGGGATAAAGGGGCATTTATCTCTGCAGCATTATTGTCCTGTTTTACTCAGCTTAATACATTTTAAACATAAAGAAAATGTTAACAAGCTACTGAGAAAATTATCAGTATTGAAAGTAGGCAGCCATTGGAAAAATATCATAATTAGTCTTCTAGAGTGTATTTTCAATCTTTTCTTGGAATACAGTCCCTTCATACAGAACAGACACTTCTCTGCATCCGTCCCCTCTGTGTGTGTGTGTACATACAAGCGTGCAGACACAGATGTGCATGGATGCAAATGTGTGCATAGTTCTAGTTCAACTATTCCTAAACTTTCTGCACTGGGGAATAGTATATATGCAGTTTTAATTATTTCTGATCAGTGAATAATTGTAATAAGCAGCCATTTTACAAGGGATAGAAGTTAACATTTATCTCCATGGTGTGATGAATGTGGGTCTATGAACCGCTTTTGTGGCCTGGCTACAATTAGGAGCATGGCTATAGATTGAGATTAGAGAGGGGAAGGAACAGCCGCTCACAACAGAGCACCTCTGCTAAAAACAATTGACCGGTCATGACAGTTCAGCTTCTACGTATTTCTTAACACTTTCCTGCTGTTGAGTCACGCTGCATTATAAAATCACCTTGCAAATCAGAAAACTGTGATGGTTTAAACACTTTTATTTTAAAACAACCTCTGTTGCTCATAAACTACCGGCCAAATGCCAAGGTATTTATTCTTAGAGTCGGATCCTAATGAGCATTAGCTGGAATACTACCTCAGACTACGACCCACAAAAGCTGAAGGCATGCTGTGGCCGGTTGAGATGTTCAGCACCTTCCAAAGCCGTGTAGGTGTTCAAGTTAGCACGATTAGTCTAAAGAGAGGAAAAGAGAGGGAAAAAAAAGAAAGCTGATTCGGCCCACAGTCAGAGAGCTGGTCCAGCACAGAGTTGTATACAATACGGATTGGTTTTAACAAGGACAGATTTAATCCCAGAACCTGAAACATCTCCACAAACCAGTTAAATTTCAGTATAAAATGTCTAAATGTATGTTTTATCAAGCCACTTTTATGTTTTGCTGGCCCCCTTTATCTTGTGTCAACCGAAAATTCATAATACCAATTTTGACTGAAGGCTGGCTTTAATTACAATTTCTTTTACAGGTCTCGACTGCTTTTTGTATCCTGGGAAATGAGAGCAATTCTTTCTATCATATTCAGAAAGAAAATGAAAAGGTTGGTAAATGTATAAGTAATTTTAACTGATTCATTGATCTGAATACTTTTAAAGTAATACAGTAAGTATTTCTGTCACACTTTGAAGTTAAGCTTGGAGCTCAGTTACACCCCTTAGGGTTATTTTATAGCCATTAAGAATGTGTACCTTTTATCTGGTGCCTTCAATTAATTGAATTTCAAAAATATTCTCAAATGTTTTTAGAAAATCATTTAGTTCCTGGAGGACATTCCTGTGTGATTTATTGTTACAGTAATTAAAAGCAGTGAGTATTACACTGGTCACTGTTGGAACTCCTGTCTGCCTTTGGCTATATTTTGGTTTAAGTTAAAACATATAGTGCACTTGAGAGACTTGTGAAGGGAGGCAAGAAAAAAATTAATTCTTTTCAGATTGCTTCAGAATTTTGGCACACTTAGAAATAACCTCTTAAAGTGATCACAGTGATATTTACATGATAATTATATGCAAGCACAATTAAACTTCTATATTAAACAATTAAATAATGCTTTTCCTGCTATGGTAAATTATTCCTGACTACCCATATTAGTATTCTGTAGTTCTAATCAGTGCCATAAATAATTTTCAGTTTTACACATTCTGCTCTGAAGCAATTATTAAGAGCTCTCAGGAAAAGTTAAAACAGCTAATGAAAATAATTAGCAGGAAAAAATGATGGTTCATCCTGCATTGAAAGATAACCCCAACTGAAAACTACAAACGCTGCTCTAATTGCATCTTTGTTTTCTGATGCACACACAGTTCTGTTCCGTAGTCCCTTTTGTGCAAGAAGTGATGACTCGCGAGGAGCGTTTCGCAGAACTACTCACTCGCGGGAAGATGGGTGGGATGAGACCCGAGGTCCACTTCTCTTTGGTTGTATAACATGGAGGAAGGAGCTTATTCCCGCATTGCTTCCCTGGAGCTCCACCTCAGCAGCATTGCTCACCTGGGCAAGCTCTGCAGGCTCAGGCTGCCCTCCCCTCTCTGGCAGAGCTGCAGTGCAGGGAGGAGAACTTGGTGCTACCGACTCACTCGGTATCTTCTGCCTTTTCAGGGTCTTCAAGGAGGGTTGAGAGGACTAAGCTTTTAAGCATTTAAAATGATGCTCTTTTCCTACTGAAAAATAATTCTCTCCACTCATCCATACATTAAGCACAGTGAGACAGCCTTAGCTATTTCTCTAACCACATCAACATTTTTTTTCTACCACAGAATGAATGTCTTCTCAAAATCATGGGCTCACAAATGGAATTATGGTAACACTTGCTTAGAAAATTATTGAAAAAATAATTATGAGTCTATATCATTGCGGACTACAAAAGACCCACAAATGATTACACAGGATCTGAAAATAAGTGTGTTTTATCAGCTTAGGCACGCATTTATGAAAAAAAAGTATAGTTGTACATATCAGGATAATACAGGTCAGTACCAGATAAACATTTCACATTTAAATGTACACACTGAAGTCATTGTTCAAAGTAATAACCTATCCTTTTAATAAACCATCCCTTTTACACTGAAATGCCTAGAGGTTTTCTAATGTGTATCGGTCTTTTGAACATCACATAATGAATTTAATGTGAGAAAAGGAAAAGAAATGTACCTGTACAGATCCCTGCACATTAAGATAAACCTTGTTGCTCTGAGGCTAGCATAAAACTTGGCACCCAAACCAGATGAGGACGAGAACAGTTTCAGTGAAAATCTGATTCCTATCCATGTGTTTACTACATTCTGAATTATATTGGCTTTCCTGTGAAATCATTCCAGCTACGTAAATTATCTCAGAGGTTTCATGATTAAGCTAATGTGTTTCTAGGACCTTCATAGTGTGCATGAGTTACGAGACCAGCATTAGTATATTATTCCTTGACTAGGTGTGATTTAATAACCCCTACAGGAAAATAAAGGCCAAAAGAACAGGAGATCAAGCTGGTGTTTTCTCCCATCTGATCTCTTAGAAAGTAGGTCTTCAAAGAACAGCCACGGTGCTGCAGAAATTGACACTGGTAATTAAATGATATTCCCTTTCTGAATGGAAGTATGTGGTGCTATCACCAGCGCTGTTTGTCTAATGACATGGAAAATCAAGGTTTTTAACCACTTGGTATCATTTAACAATGGCCTTTTCACAGCAGAGAGGGCATTGATCTAGCTACAGAAATGGGAAAGAATGCCAAAGAATGCCAGGATAGACAGGACCAACACCGTGAAAAGGGCACCTTTTAATAGTTTAAACATTAAAAATGGTTGAAACCTTAGTATTACTAGTCATTTAAAAAAACAGAGGGAGAATCTGTAACGATGTCATGAACAACATCAAGCAAAATCTAAAAATGTCCTTTCAGCCATGGGCCATGGCCCACGATTTTTTGGGAGTGCTTCCCAAAAGCTTTTGCTCTGGTTGCAAGCACCTTCCCGGATTTATTGGTGACCCGTGTTCCCTTGGCAGTGGTGTCCTTCAGGTCACTATGCTTGACTCGCGCGCATGTCTCCTGGGATTTCAACTCTGCGCAGTTTGACCGCCCTCCTGCCTGGCTAGGCCGGTCTTTGTCAGAAAGCCACCGTGCTTTCTGGTCTGTAGGTCAAAGTGGCAATGGGTGGTGATTTCCAAGGTGTGCAGGTCGACATGAGCAAATTGGAAAAGACAGACTCAAAAGTCCACTCGCTTCCTTTAACCCCTCACTGAAATAATAATAATAATAAAAAAAAAGTGATCTCGTGGAATTGTGGAATTGAGGTTGTTATATTATGAAAGATATGTATTAACGTACTGTTACTGGTGGTAGGTGTTAGTATAACAGATGACTTTTTGAACGACGCCTCCTGCCCTTGAACATCGCAGCAAATTTCAAGGGGGTCTGAATCCAGCAGCCCCCCAGCAGTTCCCCCCCTTGCTGCTCTTCCGCCGGGAAAGGGGTTGGGGCAGCAGCTCCCCGGGGCGGGGGCTGCGGGGACCCCGTCCCTCGAAAGACATTTGGGCGGGAGGGGAGATGTCACCCCACCCTGTAAAGCGGGGGCTCCGCCGGGCGGGCGGGCGAGCGGAGGGGTCCCCCTCCCCCGGGACGGCGGCTCCCCCCCGGGACCCTCAGCCCCGCTCCGCTGGCGAGGAGGGGGGGATCTGCCCGGAGCCGAGCAGCCGGGCTAGGAGGCAGCCCGGGGCAGGAGCCCGGGGGCAAGGCCAGCGGGACGGGCCTCCCGGGGGGAAGGAAGGGAAAGCCCAGATCCGCGGGGCCGGGTCGGGGGGCAGCGCACACGCCTCCGAGGTGATTCGGGGAGGGTGTAAGTGTCCCCCCGGGGGTGGCTGGGAAGCGGAGCGATGTCCCTGTCCCGAGCCACACGAGCCCTCGTCTTCCCGGCAAGCAGGCCAGCCCCGGGCGGGCAACCCGGGCATCCACGTCGCTGTGGGTTTGTTACTCCGCTTTAAAATGCAAAGGCTCGCTGCATGATTGGCTTTCTGTTTACAAGCGCGGATGGGGAGAAGGCTCACGTTTTCTTTCTCCGTGTGGTTTCCCCGCCTTGGAAGCTGCAAGGGCAACCCGAGGAGGGAGAAAGGGGAAAGAGAAGAGGATTTCCCAGTTTCAACATCCATCAGATTTACCCTGTCATTGCGCTACAAGGTGCAGCGTGTGTCGAACATTACGAGCGCGGGGCCATGCAAATGACACAGGCATGAAAGAGCCCTGGCAAGAATAAATCTGTCGATGTACAGATGTTCCCTATTAACGTTATTGTTCAGCCTTGGTGGTTACAGTGGGAAGACACCGGATTAAAAATTCCCATTGCCACCCCACCTCTCCTGAACCTTTCTCCCCACACCTCTTTGTCTTCGCTTAATTAGGTAGGATATAATATTCTCTTTTTCTCCTCCTCTGGCTTATTGAGACGTCTGCCCAGGCTTACGCCTTTAAACAGGAATGATATTGATCCCTCCTCCCCCTTCTGTCAATCCCGATTTGTCCCTTTTCGTGCTGAACAAACAATTAAGACAAGAAAGTACCCACCGCGCCGTAAAACTTAGCATACGGCTGCCCTCCCCGCTCCCCACCACCCCCCCGGCCCCCCAGCAGGGCTGCCAGGGCGCTGCGCGGCCCCCGGGCAGGAGCCTGCAGCGGCTCTTGGCGCCCGGGGCTGAGCGGGTGGAGGGGGGCTGCACACCACGAAAGACATTTAAGACCGGGGGGGTCGCTGCCAGCTCGCCCGGGCCCGAGTAACTTCTCCGCAGGGGAGAGCGGCACCAGCACCACCAGCAGCCTGCGGCTGAGACCGAGCGGGACGGACGGACGGACGGACGGACGGGTGCAGGAGGACGGAGAGGATAAGCCGGAGTAAACGCTCCTGCCCCGATCTGCCTGCGGCTGCCACCGCTGCCCCCTCCCCCCCGGAGGAAGCCCCCGGTGCCCGGGCAGCCCCGGCGGGCTGCGCCCAGGGCGGGCGGCAGCGGCGGGGGCGGCCCCGGGGGCGCCGCCGGGAGCGGGTCCCGGGAGCCGGTGGACAGACAGCGTCGCCCCCTCCCCGCGGCCGGGGGGGGCGCGCTGGGCCTCGCAGCCCCCGCTAGCTGCCGGCGCCCGGCTCCGCCGCGCTGCCCCAGGGCTATGAATAAAGGCCAGGGCGATGGGTGGCCAGGTACAGGTGGCCATCTGCGGCGCGCAGGGCTAGCGCTGGCGTCCCAGCCCACCTCCTCCGACGGGAGGGAAACAAAGACGGCGAGAGAGGCAGGGAGAGTTGCCTGTAAGTTTAGCGCCTTTCGGTCCGTGACTCGCAGAGATAAATGATAGTTCGGAGGTGCGCGCAGTTAATCAACGCTACGGCTGCCTTACAGCGTGTGCAACCCGCAGATCATTAGGTTAAATGGAGGACATTCGTGTCCTTCCCGAATCAATGCAATTATTGTTGGCAACGAGGACAACAATTGGAGTGGCAGCACTAATTTTACTAACCTGCTATTAATTATGGTGTCCCCCACGCCCCAGACGGCGTTTATAACCCGCGGAAGCAAGCGGTGCTGGCTGCTTCTGTTTTAAAACGGGAAAAGTTGGAAGCGGAGTGCCTGGCCGTGTGGGAAAGTGTTAATCAGTAGGAAAGAGTGTGATCAGTGGAGCTATTCACTTGAACGTCACTCTGGTACAGGGGGTTAGTGAAGTGGTTGTGGCGCCTGGGGACCGAAGGCACTGCACCGCTCCGCTCAGGTACTGCACACTGAGAAATGTCTGCGTTAGTTCTCCGTAGCTCCCCGCAAAGCCCGCCAGCGCAGAGGAGAGGAGACAAGCCCTGCCATGGCACAGCCGTCGCTACGAGGTTTTAGCCGAAGCCTGGACTGATCGCAGGTAAATATTTTCTTCTTGGTTTTGGTGGTGGTGCTTGTGTGTGTGTGTGTGTGTCT
>SAYO01030120.1:204862-233210 GCA_004023745.1 Recurvirostra avosetta | reverse complement strand
GGGGGGGGGGGGAAGGAGGGGTAATTGGGAAGAGAGAAAGAGAGGATGGGGAGAAGAAAGTCTGAGTCAGTCCACTGTGCTATGAAAAATGAACAAGTGCTGTTCACTGTCATTTACAGCAGTATTTTTGGCTGCACGTTCTGTAATGTTACATACACTTCTGACATCTCTTTTGTAGGGTATGTCTTAGACTTTTGTTGACTTTTCCCTTAATTTAGTTTTTTAATTCTGGTTTACCTTTCTTAATATTGTAAGTGATCAAGCATCTTTCAGGAGATTCCTTGCATCTGGCGGAACAGGGCTGTGTTACAGAGAAGCCTTGGAGTGTGCTTGTCTGAAAACCCATACTCCTTAGCTTGTTTCGGGTCTTTTAAATAAAGGCCTTTACTTCACCTGTAAGCATTTCTCATAGTTTTCTGGATGAAAAGATAGATTATTGGCAAAAAAAAGTGGGATGTTAGCAAAATTATTTTTCTGCTTCTGTCAGTCTCTTGGGAGATCTAACTAAACAAACAGCAAAGAATAATTAATTCAATGAATTTTACTCTCTTTCTCTGCCTGTGAAATTCAGTGATTCTTTGAAATGTGCATAAAGAGGTTTATAGATTATTTCATCTATATTTGCTCTTTAAAGTTGATCAGCTATATTTTAGATTTTAAAAAAACCCCAAACCCGTGGGTTGATTTAGAATAGGTTGCTGCAAGTATTCGGTGTTCTGCCTTGAAGAAACTTGCAGACACTTCCAGTGCAAATACTAAGATGTGCAAATATAAATAAAGGCGTTTCATTCTGAACTATCACTTCTTTGTATCTATTTGTTTCACCAAATTGCTGTTTTTCAGAAGTTCAAGAAAAGTGAAAAAAGAAGGGGAGTGAAAAATAGAGGAAAATTGTTAAAGTAATAGTGAAATGTCATAGATGTATTTTAGTATTTTCTATTACTCACCTAAACAACTTCAACACAGTTCAAACAGGATAAAAAAGAACTATCTAGCTAAAATAAAATAGCAGGCAGGGCTTACCAGTCCCGAATTCAGAACAACGTTTATTTTGTAGTAGAGTCAGTTAAGAGTCTTTTCCACAGGAGTAAATAACATAGTAGCCAAGAAGTCAGAGTTAATTAGAACATGCCAACGATACTGTTCCCAACAGAAAACATGCAAATACTGTAAACAATCTTTTGCCAAATACTTTCAAGCTTCCTTGGTCATAAAGGTTAGTAAATCCCTAAACTCCTGGGATATTGAGCCCTGCTGGAATGCAGTGTGCACACTAATGCTCATTCAGCAGTGTTTGCAATAGAATCCTAGAATTTTGATTCTGAAAAGGCTGCTTACATCATCTTCCCTTCCCCCTTGCTAGTGTGCTGGCTTACTACCTGTCTGTTGTGTTATGTTTCTTACATATTCATGTAGGTCAGATATCGTACCCTTTGAGTCTTTTGGAGCATCTGCAATTTCCTCCATTCAATTTTCAACCCAAAAATACACGAGGGGAAAGAAAGCAAAGAAGTTTTCAAGTTTAATTTCTTTAGCTGGTGTCAAACTGAATTATACAATTGGCTCATTTATTAATAGACCTGTAGGTAAAAGTTTCCCAGCTCAGTGGCTATACCATAGAACAGTTTTCTGGTGGTTTCCATATGCTTTTCAGCCCATGTACTGCATCTTTGAATTGGTATCGCCTGTAGAAGCTATGCTACTGGGTTTGATACACTAAACAAAATTACAAGCTCAGAAGTCGTGGTCAAAGTGCTAAAGCAGTGAGCTTGCTTTGTGTGAAGATGTTGCGTTTCCGCTGTTCTGGAAAAAACAGACACATTAGCGTCAGGTTATTTGTACTAGCAACCCATGGGTTGGTAAACTATTGTGGTCAGCACTATACAAATGGTACTCTGAGCACTTCCTCTAGATTAGCTTTACATATTTTACAGTTTTACCTGCTTAGGCCTCAGACCAAGTTTTTGCACAGAAGAAAGACAAAAGGCTAAATTTACCTGAATATGCCCTGGGTAAGCATGTGTCCTAGCCTCCTCCTGGAATCTCTGGGCCAGATTCAAGTGATGGAAGTGGTGGGGTAAATTATTGACCATATTTGAGGGTAAAGTACCAAACTTGCTTTGTTCTGGCAAAAGGAAGCATCAGGATTGTCTGCGGTGTCTGGTGTCTGCCACGTTAAAGGTGGTCATGTTTTTACTGTTAGATGCTGCTATCATTTACAGCTAATGAAGGCAAGAGTGTGTTGGAGAACAGAAGCAGAGAAAACACCAGTAGCAAAGAAAAAAAGGAGGAGGAAAGTAGTAGGGAAAGTGAAACAAGACATAAGAGAAATACGTAAATTTTGTCACATGGTTCATATTGCCATCACCTTTATTAGTTATTTCTTGTCTGGCATCTTGCTGAAAAGAGTGAACAACATCAATCCAACAGGGATCTATCCTTAATGCTTACGCCTCTCCAAAGACAAAGTACATTGCATGCTACAAATGATGAGGAGGAAGAAGTAGCTGAAGATGCCAGAAGCATGTCTGGATGACTGTCAGCCCGGCTAAATATCTGTTCCCTGGAAACAGGAATGATGTTTTTGTTTTGTTTCGTTGATGACACAAAATGAAATGAAAGACCCAGTAAATGCAGCATTACTGCTAAACACATCATAATTGGGGAAACTGCACCAGCTTGAATTTAACCATTAAGGCATGAATATACCAATACCTGGTATCCTGTGCTTATCCCATGTTCCTGTGTTCATTATTATTGTAAAGCTATAGGTTGCTAAACATTTGGCTTTAAAATGTTCATGATTATTTCATTGGTGAACTGGTTGACCAAATTGTAAGTGTGAACCTTTATTTTATCTTTATTTTACCTTTATTTTATTTGCACTGTGTGTGCGCGTGTGTGTCTACTTCTCCAAACACAGAATTATTCAAAGCACGGACAGTCTAATTCCATGCAGTTTGGTGGCTTATGGTGTAGGTGCTCCGAATAACAACAGTATTGTGAAGCTAAAGTCAACAAAACTATTCTATTTTTTGCGACATTCATAAAAAGAAGTAAAAAAGAGGAATTTATAACACTGCTAGGTAATGGATTCTCCCCAGATTAGTTGTTTCACAGAAATTGTTATAATGCGTCAAAAAGATTCTAGAACAGATTAATTTATGTGATTAGCAATGGTAACATCACAGTTGTTCAGTTGATTTCGTATCTAAAAACAAGTCTGTAACAAACTACAGACCTGACTCTGCTATAGAATAATCTCATTTAATCTAGAGGTATATAAGTATAAGAGGGAAACTGTAATAGGGACAGATAAAATTGTCATTTCAGTGGAAGGATTAGGGGTTTTGTAGCTATACTGTAGTGGTACAAAAGGTCTCATTGTGAACTACTGGATTTCACATGGCTTTATTAGGACATTTAAAATGTTATATATATATTATTTCTGATAATGATTTGTTAGGTAGAAGATTGAGTTCATTATCTTTCTATAATACTGTAGAATGAACCTGAATTCAAAATATGATAAAGTTGTTAAATAAAAGACAGGAAAATAAAAGAAGTGGAGCAAGATGGGTTTTTTGATCATTAAAAAAAAAGTTCAGGTATAATGGAGCATTGTTCAGTGTCAGACTAATGACTCTCTGTGAAAGAGAGGAGAAAAAGAGAAAAAATCATCAGATATGAACAGAAATAATTAACTGCTTTTCTTTCTGTCCTGTCTTGGTCACGGAAGCTGACATTCCAATTAGCAGCTATAGTATACAAACGAACTCTCCAGGTTTTGAAAGGAGGTTTTGTTAAAGCGCTATGAATTTGAGGAAAGATGCCGTGATGATATTTCTGTAGAAACCAAGGAAGAATAGATGTTGCCCATACAAACTGATTCCATTCATCTAGCCGGATATCTTATTAAAATAGTTTGCAGTCACAAATGATCACGATAACTGAAATGGAAGGTAGGTAAGTCCTGAAAAGAGCAATGAAGAAGAGAAACTAGATATTTGGAAGGTGTTCTACAGCTATCAAATGACAGGGGGCTATTTACTGTAAAACTGGAGTTTTTTGAGCATATGTATTAATTTTCTAATATGTTTAAGTGGAAGATGCACCTACCTTCTTCTCCTAGCCAGCAAGGCAGACAAGCACGCATGTACCTATATGCATGAGTGACACGTGGATGACAAGATTGATTCTGGTTTAAAGTTAAGTGTGTATGTAAATACCTCTTGAAATTTGTTGGATCAGCAATCATAAAAATGTCATTTCAAGGGAATGTTTCTTCTAATCTATAGGTTTATAATGAGCCCAATTTCAGATTTTGAAGATGAAGCATATGTGTATTCATATATTTGATGCATAACTTTAAATTTGATAGTTGTGTGTTTGCATGTGTAAATGAAGAATAATAGTTTCTGTAAGGCAGAGGAGGATGTTATTTCACTGTTTTATTCACATTGTGTTCAGATCATGGACTTTTTTGTCACTTTTTCCATAAGCAATAGCAAGAAAACATTATACAGGTATGATTTTGCTCACACTCTTGAGTATTTGCAAATAACTTGCACATCTGCTTCCTCAAGGTATGGAATTTTGCAGCTGGACAGGAGTGAAGAGTCCTGTAATGAATGAGACAATGCTTCCCTTCAGTGAATGTTTGTTGTTTCATAGTTGTACATATATTTGTTTACTGCAGGATGCTTTTAGGGTATAACAGATTACTAGTCTATTTTTTCCTAAAAATAGCACTTTTGGAGCATGGTTAAAACTCAATATCCCTTTGTGCTAATCTCTACTTGCCCGAGAACTCACAGGCTATGGTTTTGATAGCAAGCACGAAACCAAATGAAGCAAGTAAGCATTCTGTAAGTGAATTGGAAGCACCGCTTAGGAACAAAGCACAGAAAACTTAGTAGACAAGCAGAAGCCAGAATGTTTGGTCTTAAAGATGCAGCTTTGCTTACTGTTTACCATACAGGACATCCAACATACTTGCAGTTCTCTGTGTTTGATATTTTCTTTTTAAGGCTGGAGGAGAACTATGAGATTGCAGAAGGTGTTTGCATTCCTCGAAGTGCTCTCTACATGCATTACTTGGACTTCTGTGAGAAAAATGACACACAACCTGTTAATGCCGCCAGCTTTGGGAAGGTGAGTCTAAACAGCGGTATGATGCTTTGAGCTCCCACCTGGTTCAGGTCAGTTTGGATTATTGAAAAGAATTAAATCATCATTTACCATTAGAGATAGAGGCATATGAAGGGGATCTCTTATGCATTCAAGTTATTGGACAAAGGCTAAGTTTTTAACTCTTTAGAAGGCTGGAATAATTTCGAATCATGACTCAACTCCAGAACACACTACATTTTTTTTATGACTTCAGGCCCCAGACTAGCTGACCATAACATGGTATACAATATTGGCAGCTTGAAAGTTGAATAGAAGCCAGTATAAACACATCTGCATTGTGACCTGCGCTGCTTTAACAAATATATATATATAAGTGTTAAATAGAAAGGTAAAATATCAATCATTTAATTCTGGGCCCTGTCTATGCCATTCTTGTAAGTGTGATACGGGGATTCCTGAATTAACAATATCAGACCACACTGGCAAAAGTACATAGTAGAGTACAATGCTTCCAGATGTGAAAGTCCAGAAAGCGTCTAACAGTATTTGTGTGGCACTGCAGATACAGGCTGCCAAGTTATCTTTGCACTGTGATTCCTTGTGCTGCTTCTTTCCAGTCCAGCTCTATTAAGAGCCACTGAAGTTACCTCCAGACTCACAGTGGAGACACACTCTCAGCGCAGGTGCAGCTGTGCATTGTCCAGATGTGAGCACTAAAGCTCTTATGCTATACATCATTATCAGATGTTAATAACTAACTAGGATGTTACATAAAGTTCGTATTTTGGATTTGCTTATCAGGTTATGTTTTTCTCTCAGTGAAAAATAGGATCATATTTTCATACTTTTAATTTTTTATTTAAAACTGAGTTTTTTGCTATACAATGGGTCACAGGCCTTTAAAACTTCTAGGCTGTGTAAAAAAACCTAAGTGTAGAGTTTGCCACTGTTTTTTAAATGCTTGCAAGCACGAATCTGAAGCTGATTGTCCTGCCAGCTATTCTCTTCTACTGTTGGCAACATTTGTTCTATAGAAGTGCTGGGTATTCAAAGAAGGAAAATTGTTCCTAGGGTAAGTGCCTGTGTAAAGAGTAGGTGAAGGAGAAGAATGTATTTAATGAGGTGTCATTTGCTATAGTGCATCTTTATGTAGGTAGTTTAGCAAGGCAAGTAAAACGTACCATGTTGTAACATTACTATGTTTGTTGTGTCTTAAAGACCTGCATAGCTCAGTTGATTCTGTGTTAGGTTTGTGTTTAAATACACTGTATAAGTGTGAACGAAATTGTTCATTGTACATATTATTGCTACCAAGTGGTAAGTAGAGTGGCAACATGTAATTTAGGAACAGTGAGAACAAGAAACAGATTTCATGCGGGCTAACACATTTGGAACATGGGTAAAATTTACACGATGCTACTTTTGCGCTGCTAAAAAATTCGGTAAACTGTAAGGTGTAAATATTCTGAAATCATTTCATCAGAACATAAATTTACCAGGGACTTCACTGATTTTTGGTATGTGGCCGTCTCGTTACACTGTATATTACTCCATCCTCCTTCTCCCTTGCCCCTAATACACATACCCCTGTTTATCAGTAAGAGTGCCTTGACCTAGTAGGACAGGTACAGTGTCTTCCATCCAAAAGTCACAGCATTCCAGTGTGTTTTTCATGTGCTGTGTTCCAAGTGGTTTCCACTTGGTTGCAATAAAGTTCCAAAGCAGTGATGCATGGAATTTGTTTTCCCTTTTTGTGGAGAGGAAGCCATACAGAATCATCCTAGTACTTTCTCAAACTAGTGCTTCATGTGGCCATTAGTTTTGGATCTGGGAACTGAAGCTTCTGTACAGGTGTGTCCAGGAAACCTCAGACAACACTGACACAAATACTGAAGTGAAACAGACTTCTGCACCTGCAGATCCTGGGGCAGACCCCAGTGATTCTTTCCAACCTATTATTGCTAAGAAAATGTACTGCACAGTCAGGAAGATCTGCAAGGCAGACACCCACTTTATTCAATCAATAGTTTGCAGTCAGCTTCTCCTTAGGAGCAGGTAGATGCGTGAAGTTTTAGCCAACAGAGTTGTTGTTATGTGACTTAAACACTGTATTGGCAATGTGTGTTGCATAAATGCCTTGGAGGCAGTGCAGTGAAATAGGTGCTATTTGAGGGCTTCCGCACTTAGCTGCTGAAACAGAGACCCCAGACATGTTTGTCCTAATTGGAAATCATCAAGAGCCCTGCAGCTGTCATCTCCTCCAAAGAAAGGAGTTAGTTGTTCTGTGAAATCGTAGACAGTTCGCCTTTCAATAGACCACATTGAATTTATGATTCATCTCTGAACTTTAGCTCTGTGGGCAATGTTAAACATTTAGGCTTTTCCTTTAACAGACTGATAGTTTTTAGAAAGAGACATGGAGTTCAGCACATTAAAACAATCTGTAATAAGTAACATCCTAATGTATTGTTACGTACTCAGTTACACCTCAAGTAACAGAACAGTGTTGATTTTACTTTTAAAGATACCACTGGAGACACATGAAACTTGCCTGAAAGTGATGTCTCCAGATTAAGGTTTTGTAGACAACACTTCAGCCATGTGTACTTCTTAAGCCTGATGTAAGTCAAATATATCCACAACAGAGGGAGAACATACAACTTGTTCTTCAACAGCTGAACTAATAGACCTTGTTTCCTACCATCTCCTATGTTCCTAAAATCCATAACCTTACCTAAATCTTATATAATATCTCCATATATCCCTGCAGTACTTTCAATTATTTCCATATCCCGGTCACTACGTCAAGGCCTTGCTTCTTTCAGTTTGCTCACACATCTGCTACACCTTCTTTCTACATTATTTTTAGATTCTCTCATGTCTGCCTCTGTTTGCCTGTCTCTCTCTCCTTCTCCCACACCGACAGCTGGGCAAGAAGCAGCACATGGGGTGGCTGGCTCAGAGCAACAGAAGTGTTGACTGGTTGCCTCATACTCATGGTTGTCCAGTCAGGCAGTGCCAAATGGCTCAGCAAAAGGTAGAGCTTTCCTCCCTGTCTTGTCCCCAGCATTAACATCAATATGCTCTCCCCACTATCCAGCCAGTATTTTCTATTAAACTTGAAGGACATGGACTGGAGCTCGGGCCTTTGGTAATATTGGATGAGCAAAACAAAAATTTGTCTGGGCAGTGGAGAGATTAACAGAGGAACAGTAATATCTCATGGGCTGTTTCCTGAGGAATTCAGGCTAATAGCAACAAAAGTAACAAGAAGAGGAAAGAGAATTACTATATAAATAAACACCTTTAAAAAAGCAACCTCTACTCCTAAACCACTTAAAGTACATACAAAATAAGGAAGACTAATACGGTGGTTAATGTGATATATTCTTATATGACAAAGGGAGCTGTACCTTTAATATGTTAGCCGAGATTTTAGTGCTTTACATAACCAATTAATAAGTGAAAATTGCTGGCAGTTCTGTCTCTACTAGCATTTGCCAATCTGCTAATAGCTACACTACCCAGTCTGTCATTACAGAACTTTTCCTTGCCTGCAAAAGACAGGACCAAGCACTCTTCTACCCATATACTTTAACTAAACGGTGAGTAGGGAGGGCCCTGTATTTGCTGGTTACAGCTCAGCCTCAGCAAGCGGAGACTCTGGTGTTAAACTTTGGCTTACTGCAGGCAGCAAAACCTATTATATTCAACGGGATCATGATTTCACCCAAAAGTGAAGCAGAGCAAGTGAAACTCTTCCATGCAACCAGTGAGAAGACAGGGAAGTAAAGTGAGGAAGGGCAGGCATGTCACTGAGTTATTAACAATAAGATGTTGCATATGAGAAAAAGCTTTCTCACAGTGAACATGTTTAGACTGTGAATTAGTTGTCAGGCTGGAGGAGTGAAAGCCCTGTTGCTGAGGTCACTTAAAAAAGACGGTGACCTTGTGTCCCTCAGCCCTGTGCTGCAAATGCCTCAGGCTCTGCTCCGGGACCATGTGGACTCGCAGGTGCTTCCAACTGGAAGTTCTGCCGCTGCCTGCAGCAGGGAGGACTGAGCAGGTGTAGGTTTTTTCTGAGCAACATGTTAACATAAAATGCCAGTGATGATTAATACACTGAGCAAGGAATTATGGTGGTTGAAGGCTCTGACTCATTATTCTCACTAAGTTTAGTTGCAAATACTAACTCATTCTGAATTGGGGCCTTCACTGGATCAAACAGATTACTTCAAAAGCAGGAATGTTTTGAGCATTTCCAAGTCCCTGAGTAGCTATTGCATATGGATGGGTTGCATAAGGCTTGCTGGTTCTCTCTTAGCTGTAGCATGTCACCCAGATGTTCAGCTGGGTTGGCAGGCCTTTGAGCTTCTCTTTCACTTTTTTTTCCTCAGCCAGCACTCATTTTTGTTCTTTGTTTCTTTTGAGACCCTGTATGAACCTTATTTTCTTTATCAAGCCTCTTGAAGATGTTATCTTTCTCCTCTACAGCTGTTTCCCCTGTTCTCCATGTCCTCGGTTCACTGCTTTAAATTTACTGTGCAGCGCTAACGTTTAGTTTCTCGTGGTGCAACCTCTTGCATCCTCATGAAGTGTTCTTCCCACAACTCCCATATGCCCCCTGCAGGTTAAATACTTTCCTCTTTTATTTCTCTTTTTTTCTCCTTTTCGTGCTTTCCTGACACGTCCTTTCACAAGCAATAGTAAAATAATATTTGAAAAGGAAAATGAAGGATGCTGACACTGCAGGGTGGCTCTCCCACAGCCTGAGGTCCCTTTACATCACTCTGGCAACATAAAGAGGTTTAACATGGATGCATGCTTACACAAATTTTAGAGCCTCTTTATTGCTCCCTGAGTGGCTATACTGTAAGTGAAAATCAGACGCTAATAAATTTATTTTGCTAAATAAAAAAGGGTAATGTCCACAATCGATTTTAATATTTGTTAGGAAAGAGATCTCTTACCTTTTTGACCAGCATTTCCACCCCATTTCCAAAAAAATGGGCCGAGGCACAGTTATACCAGTAGAAAAGTGCTCTTTTTTTTTCCTCAATAGTTTGCTTTGCTCCAGCGAGGTACAAGTTGTACCAGCCAGAGTCCTCTTTTATCACTATGCACTGTCTCTATGCCCAGAAATTTTGCCAGCAGGACTGCTCCTCCAAGCATGAGTAGCATAAATAGGATTTACAGTTTTATGCTATCATACTATATATATTTGATGCTTTAAAAGGACAGACAAGTAGCCTTACTCAAACCTCTTTGGCATTGCACTGTGATTGCATTCTGTTTTGTCTTTTTATTGAAATGCATGCATCTGGAATTGCCTGCTGTGCCTAAGGAGATACTTCTCCTGAAGATGTATTTTTTTGCTCTGTAATCTCAATTTGCTCTTAAGTAGCCTCAATAGTAAATGGTATAGCAAAGCCAAATTTACTCTTAGTGCTCTATTCTGATAGACTAAACCAGCACTTGCTTTATTATGAACCATGACTACCCATGGAATGTTTTTTTTATTAGACTTTTTTCTAGTCAATATAGAAAAGAAAAATAGAACTGGGGAAAAATCAATCTAAAGCTGAGGATGTGGTTTCTCTTATTGCATTAAAGGACCGTATCAGTCTGTCAGTGCTATCTGAGCCGTTCCTGTTTTCCTTCACCCCTTTTTTAACAGCTAAGGTTCCTGACTGAAGGACAGTTAACACCAGTACGGCTTTTGTTCCTGATGCAGAATCTTCTAGTCCAAGCTCCTCTGAGGAGGCCATAATAACACAAGTATCACAGAAGCAAGCGATCATATGGGTGTGGGGAACAGGAATATAGTGTAGTTGGAAAGCTCTTTGCCCCCTTGGCTCCGCTTCACAGATCCGTTGTATTATTGCAGGTTGCCGACTATTGTCTTTATATCCTTGAGCTTGAGGAGTAAGAAAACCAGCAAGGACGCCTCAGTTTCTTTGGTGTGACTTTTTCCTTTTCCCAAAGATTTGCCCTTTAGCGAAGGGATTTTTACTGGCTTTGCCACTTCAAGCATCTGGCTTCTAGTTAGGTCTTCAGCATGAAGTAGAGCGGCCTCTGGGCTGCTTTACCTCATGCCTTGTCAACATGTCCCAGAGGCTGTTCTTACAGCACAGGGTCTGCCAGAGTGCAGGGACGCTGGCGCTCAGCCTTTTCCCACAGATATGCTGGGTGATGGCAGTAAGCGTGCTGGCATCAGTACAGAGCAGAGGGAGTTGCGCAGGCGTTTAGATCTGCTTGGCTTCAGCAAGACAGTACTGAAAGTGGCTGCAACTCAGCTAAGCATCCGAGTCAGAGCATTCAATGTTTGCAGCTTTGTTGGGATGCAGTAATCTGTTTGATCATGCCTTAGGCTGAATTCCATTTGGCTGGTGGAGCTGCTGAAGGAGGATATGATTGTTAATAGATGAATTTGAGGAGAAGTCTCACAAGCTTCACTGAAGGGTCCAGTTCAGTTGGAGCTCCTCAGGCTGTCTAATCTCTGCAGCAGGCAGAACTGGGCACAGGCATTAAAGAAAGTGCCAGCAAGCCTCTCTGACTTGCTTTGCAGTTGAGATGTATCAGTGCTAGAAACAAGATCTTACCCTACAGCTAGACCACATCCTGTTCCACAAAATCATGAAAGTGAGTGAAGAGAAATGGGAAGGTTATTGAGTCTAATCAGACAACAGGTCTGGGGTCAAGAATACTGGACCTGTACACTACAATCTTCTCTTCTGGGCCATGCAAGTAAGTGAGCAAGGAGTAGAGAGTGTATAGACACAGTCACACCTCTTCTCCTTTTCTTTGCACAGTTTAGTGGATTTGGGGGACAAGAATGATATTTTCTAATGGACTAATTTGATTATGCTCTTTCCTATCAGTGGATGTTTCTTGGGGCAAAGCTTTCCTGACCTTTTCCTCAGGGTAATATGTTGTTAAGCCAGTTCCCAGTCATCTTTGAGTCAAAAGGTACCTGTTAGCACAGGTGTTATTATTAACAGATTGTCTTAGGGCAGGATTTTCACAAGCACTGAAGCAGATAAGGAAACTCCAGAATGATCCCGCTGGAGCAGTACAAGGCCAAAGATGAGCGAGCCTAAAACTCTTACACTTATAAGGTTAAGGATATCAGTGGTTTTTGTGTTTCACAGTGCTGAGAATAAGGAAAGCATAGCTGTATGGGAGTATAGTTATATTTGGCATCACT
The DNA here is from genome assembly GCA_004023745.1 of Recurvirostra avosetta. Taxonomy (NCBI): domain Eukaryota; kingdom Metazoa; phylum Chordata; class Aves; order Charadriiformes; family Recurvirostridae; genus Recurvirostra; species Recurvirostra avosetta. Next base: position 220,870 of record SAYO01030120.1, on the reverse strand, counting down.
GGTTTCTTTCCTGCTGCCACAGCAAAGAAGTTTAAGACTGAAACGCTACAATAGAATTTGTAAATAAACACAGATCTTCTGTACCTGACTTCGTAAAAGCAAAGCATGCCTTCTAGATATGGGACTTGAAACTTGAGTTGAGATAAATAGTCAGGCCCTGTTATGATGAATTGTTATCAGAGGAAAGAGAATTTAATCCACTGTATTTTGAATCTCTCTAGAATCTCCCAGAGCTCCAAAGCCTGGAGCCTGAGATCCATTTCTCATTCTGGCAGAGTAAAAATGTTGGGTTGTGACTTAATTTGATTTTCTTTCATTACTCTGGGAAGTTCTAGAAGCATGGCTAGGATTATTTCAATTAGAAAGGAAGAAGAGTCATGAAGAATAACATCCCTCTAGATCAGATGCACTAACAAAATGAACATGCTTTGAAAAGTAGCAATTTAAATTATTCAGTGAAAACACTTCTAAAAGTCATCCTCTGCCTATTTCCCCCAGAGCAAAATTTAATATTTTGACATAGGGAGGGAGGACAAAATTACTTCAGAAGTTTCCAGACATCTCTGGTTTCTTCCATCCTTATTTGTTAGCATGAACACATATGAATAAGATGCTTTATAAGATGATTTGGGATTTTTTTCCCTGATTTGCTTTGGCATCTCATATCATAGAAGAATCTAGATGGAGTAATTGGGAAACGCAAATTTCACAGTTTGGTAGTGAATGCAATGAGGTGTGATGGGTCAGAGTGTAGGGATGAAGGCAGAAGAGACAATACATTCCTCATTTTAAAGCTGGGACTGGCTCTGCTTGTGTTGGAATGCCACAGTGCTGGAGATGTGAGGAGAGATGCAGTGGCAGAAATTACAGCTGGCAGTAATCAGGATGAAGGAATGCACCTTTGCAGCCATTTGTGGTTAACAGAACAAGTCCTGCAGTTAGCCATGTCTAAGGTTAATAGGTTGTGCAGACTGCAATACAGACCTTTACAGAGGAAGTGCATTTTTCTAGTTGTTGCTCATAAAGCTTTATCTGTTTGGCATGGATACTTAAGCAACTTATTTCATTTTTATTCCATTATTTTAAGAACAACCAAAAATACAAGTAACTAGATATTTAATTCAAGTTTATTCAGACACCTCTACTAGGTTTAAAAAGCCAAAACATGATTAAAAAAATCCCATTAGCTCCAAGATCTGTGCAATATATGTTGAGAATGTTGTACTACCAGTGTTGTAATCTCTGTGTGAAAGAATGATATGAGATGACTTTTCTTTCCTGCATTAAATTTGGCTGCCCCATACATTCAGAGTGGAAAGGTTACTGCCTGTCAGAAAGACCAGCCCCTTTTGTTCTACCTGCACAGGCTTTCCTAAAACTATGTATCAGGGTTGTCTGCAAAAGGGTTAAACAAATGCTGACCTGGATATACTAGTCCCCTGAAAAGGTGTAAACTATATTTATGTTGGTTTATAATGTAATTACTTCTATCTGGCTCTTATGTATACAGTAGGAAATCACTGAAAGAACTGTGGAGTTGCAAAAACGTAAGGCGGTTCGTAGTATTTTTTTTTTTAATCAAGAAAGGCATACAAGATCTTCTATAGGCACAAGGCAAGATCAGGTCTTGAGCAGGGCACAGAGGAAAGAGATGGAGAACACAAGTGAAGCTTAGTAACTGAGAAAGAAATTGAAGGAGCATTAATTTCTGAGGCTAATAGTAGGGACAGAAGTTATTTGCATGTGAAACTCCTGGTCTACATCTGTCTCAAACCCAAAAAGCCAAGTAGCATAAAAAAATGCCTAACAGTCAAAACTGCCATGTAATTTAGGTAGAATTTTACTTAGAAAATGTAAAACCTGTACCCTTTTACTCAGCAGATCTCATAGGGCAGCTGGATTTGTGGTCACTTTGGAGAAATATGAGATGAAATTTCAGTTCCATCGAAGGACAATGGTAAAATGCCTGTTCACTCCAAAATTCCCTTGGATACCACCCATGAGATCTTTTTACCACTGCTTCTGTTGAGAAGCCAACGCTGCTGTGAGAACCAGGGTCTGGGCTCCATTCAGAAAGCAGCTCAAACTACGTGGCCTGGTCTTGATTCGTTTGCTTGTGCAACTCCACTGCAGTGATGAAAGGAAAATAGTCTAACTTGGTTTTCAGATTCAAACCTGAATTTTCACGTCCAGCAATTAGGAACCCTCATCCCTCCTCACCCAACTGTAAAATGAACTAATTTTCTCTGTAGGTCTTTAAAACTTAATAAATGCGAAACACGATGATGATGTATTTTATAAAGGGACTTTTCAGGCTGAAAGTATGATTTTAAAAGCAACATTTTGGACCCTCTGCTTTTTCCATTGATTTCAGCATACAGCAAATTCCACTTTGTTCTGCCTGATCTGAATTCCTCTGTCCTTTCAGGGAAATCTCACTGGCTTTGGCAATATCATTACATAGGGATTCACATGAATATAGCTGAATATAAACATTTATGTGAACATCTAGTTAATTTAGTACTTGACTTGTTTTATTCCAAACATAAACATAAATACTCATGCTCATGTGTGCCAGCACCCAAGCTTGAGTATGCCATGTTATACATATTTTACACATGCACCATTAGATCAAAAAGTCCTCACTTTTTTTTTTCAAAGGTTTGCTAGATTATTCTTTTTTTTAATTATTGGTAAAGAATATTTTAAGTGATGCATACTTTTCAGGTGTATTCTGAAAGGTGTATCTCATTGTTTAAAATGTGCTGGATTTAAAAAAGAAACGAACAAAGAAAAGAAAAAAGGATCATCTGATCAGCTGCTCCATTTTTCTTCTCTTTTCCTGACCACCTCTGCCCTGGTATGTAGAAACTGGCTGATTTATTTAAATCCCAGGAACTCCCACGGCATATGGTTCATAAAGTAGCATTTACAGTGTGCATTGTAACACTTCATCACTACTAGAAAGACTTTGAAAGTAATATGGGTTCATGTTGTTCCAAAGGAATAAATAGCATAAAAGTATCTCCAATATTAAGATTTACTTTTGAGTCTACTGCTGTAAAATCAACTTTTCGAGAGGAATGGTATTTTCTGAATGATAACTGCCACAAAAAAAAAAAATCCTCTAACCCAAAAAACCCATCCTCAGAAAGTAGTTCTTCAACACTGCCTTTTTCCCACAGCCTTGTGGAGCCCCCAACCCTGTCTGCAGAAAATGAAAGAGAGAGGGGTGGGATTAATGTGTAATTAAAGGGAATTTGGAAGGCTGAGATGTTGCGGAATGTTAGATCAGTAGCTGGAACAGCATGTGGTGTTCTTTAGGCAGGCTTCATTGAATCCATACAAAAAAAGAAAGAAGGGCTGCTTGCCTGTCTGCTCATTTATCAAACAGCTAGGCTGAACTTTCACAGCTCCACAAAAGTGTTTTACTGTTTGCTGAAGTTTTGCTCCAGAAATTAAAGCTGAACAACCTAGCGACTCGGAGTCTATGCTGCGTTTTTGACATCAGCCACGTTGTGCAAAGCTCTTGGAAACCAACACAGGACAATTTTTACATGATAAAAAGGGAAGCTGATTGTACATTTGCCGAAGAAAATATTACCGAAGAAATGGTCAAATATGTGACATTGTAATGTCTTTATTCATATAGCACCTTTTGATCCAAATACTTGTTCCAGAGCTTTCAGTCATCAATCAGGATTAAATATTTACCACAGTGGCAAAATGCCTCATGAAGAAAAAAAAAATCTATATTATTGAATCAATTTTAATTGATGTTTTCTTCTGGTTGAGCAGTTGTATTCCATCTTGTATGCCTGTTTTCCTTTACTATTAGTTGGTGTACCCCCAAAAGAGGAAACATTTAGCAATTTTTGTAATGAAAACACAATTAAAATAGATTATAAATTAAAAAAGGAAGACATTCCTTTTGCAAGTGAATCCTCAAGGCTTACTGCAGTCTTTCTTGCATGGCTGTTCTGCCAGAAGAATTTTCCTCCTGCTGCAGAGCACACTGAGAACCAGGTTCAAATCCTGTGAGGTGCTGACTGCTGCCTTTCCAGCAACTACAGCAGAGCTTTTTCATCAGGACTAGCCTGGCTGACAGAGGCTGTGGTTACTGAAGGGACGATCTACATTCGTTAATCCATTTCCTTAAATGCATGTGTCACTAAAGAAGTTTTGGGGTTTTTTTAGAGTAACAATGTTCTTTTAATCTCTGCTGACAAACTAGAGCCCAGATTCTTGATGATAACCTGCTGTTTCTGAGGTGAACTTGTTTTCCATAGAGGATGAATTGATTATGAGCTATCTTTACAAATGTAACAGTGAGTCTTCCCTGGTAGAAGTGGTGCCCCTGTAAAATACCAAAATCTTTTCAGGTAATCACATTCTAGAAAAAGGGGTGTTTAGTGGCAGGACTGTGAAGGTCGTTAAAGAACTGTGGCCTCCAAAACTCTCAGAAGGAGAGTTTCCTCTATTTGCAGCAAAACGAAGTTTGTTGATCCTGCAAACTGACATAAATAAATAGTCGGCTAATTCTAAGTACAATCCTCCTTAGTTTAGAGGCAGAACTGATCTTAGATTTTAATGTAACATATTCTACTCCAGTAACTTCAGAAAGTCTTTATTTAAATTAATGGTAGTTAATGGAATTATACTGAATTTTAAAATCTATTTCTCCGCTTTCAGTGATGGAAAATATCAAAAGTGCTTTTTTTTATTTATTTCTCTTGCCATGTATTTTGCTGTCATTGCAGTACAGTTTTTCTGCTTTTCTGTCTTAACAGTCTATATTAAATTAAGTGTCAGTAAATGTCCGTTTCCATTTTCTCTAATATCAGCTCTATTTACTTGCAGATAATAAGGCAACAGTTTCCACAGCTAACGACAAGACGACTTGGAACCAGAGGCCAATCAAAGTAAGCAGTGTATGGTATTATTATCATCTCACACAGGGCCCCATCTGGCTCTGGCTTTCATGAATAGCATAGTATAACATCAGGGAATAACTTGTCCGGTTGGGGACTTAAAACCCAACTTTGATGGAGGTTCTATTATAGTCTTTACATTGTCTTATTGATTCAGCTGTGATTGACTACCTGCAAAGGTAGTCTAATGGAGACTTCATTGATTTCATCAGCAATTTTTTCCATATTGTTCCTATACTGTTTTTCATCTCAACTCACTTTACGCAATGCAAAGGACGTTCACACCCAGTAGTAATGGAGCTACTGTTGCAGACTGGGAAATGACAGCTGGTTAACATCATGTTTCAGTTTAGAGGACAAGTGGCAGAATGCTATCTGGAATTTAGGTAGGAACATATGTTGGCCTAAACAGAAATTGTCCACAAATGTGAATTTAACCACCATTTTTCCTGTGTAATGCAATCCAACATATCCTTAAGTGATCAAGGAATTAGTTTATTGCCTTACCCAAAAGATAGTACTTCCTGAAAACAGTTCATCCTAATTCCAGAATGAGAAATTGATTCAGAAAGAACAATGCACTTTCTGGAGTATTTGACTTTTTCCAGTTGTTGACAAGATGTGATTCTACCGGTTTATAAAGAGGATATAGTGACATTTGGGGTTTTTTTTTTCTGCTTGTGGACTCCATTAAATTTTTCTAGTGGAGCTTTGGATCTTTTTATGGCAAACTTAAGCCCCCTAAAATATATATATATATCCCTCTGCTTTTATTGATTAGATTTCATAGAATCCTACAGGGTAGTCTAAGGGTAGTCTCTGTAGATCAGAACTGGAAAACTACAGACGGGGAAACGAAAACCTGGGACGGCATGTTTGCAAAATTTTGCTGGTAAATCTACTCTTTCAAAGCAAAGCCTAGAAACACAATATTGCTAAATGCTGAGAAACAAATATGCTATGAGAATTGGACTTGCATACTAAAGCTATAATGTCCCACTCTTTAAAGGAAAAAAAGTAATTAAGATGCTAAAAGAAATGCCATTAAAATTAACTTTACTCTACTGTTCTAACAAGTGGTCCATGCCAAGCAGTATCTCTTTGATGGGACCAAATGTCCTTTCCCCCATCTTGAGATTCTGCTAATTTTTATAACTAAGCTTTCTTTTTCTAGAGCAGTCATATTTAAGCAGCTCATTGAAGATTTGAAATCTCTTCCCAAATGCAAATACAGAGCTACCATAACATCAGTCATAACAGAGCTACCAGAAATCTCTCAGGTGCAAATTCTGGGCTAGTCCCACAGCATATTAGGAAAGTATGATAGGTCTGGACTCAGAGAATCAGGATTTAGCACTAAATGTAAGTTCTTTGGAAGTTCAGAAAGACGAGGTGAAAGCGTTATACCAGTTGCTTTATGGAAGCATTTATATGAGATAAATGGCTGAGCCACTGTCAGCCATCAAATCACGCTGACATTGGCTACAACTTTGTTATTTGTCTTCCTGTTTAATGAAAGAAATGAGCACTGCTGTATTTCCAAACTGGAGTTCCTCTTGCAGCTCCAGGAGTTTCTCAGAGGGGCAAGATGCTCTTGATTTGCTGACTGAAGGTGTCTTGTGTCTCCAAAATCTGTCTCTTTACTCTCAATGAGGCTAAAAATGAATGAGACTTAGTATTTCTTGCATATTTTCCCCCTAACCTGCATGCCTATCAGAGGGGCTTTCAGGTTACATACTCCTCTTATGCCACCTTTGCAATGCTTCTGCTCCCTATCTAGGAAGTAAGAAAGGGTTTCTGTAAAGCGTGGTCTCTGTGCTCTGCAAAATCTTTGGCCCCTGAGATTCTCTGGTCACCCCTATGAAGGAGATCATAGTCACTCATATTTCACAGCCTCAGTAGGTATGAAATTGAGTTCTTCTGCTCCAAAAGAGGATGCCTATATCTTCGTCAACGATTAACATCCCAAGGATTATAGCATACAGAGGAGTCATTCTCATTTGATCCAATGAAGAGGAGAAGTATAAACACACACACGCTAAATGCGCACTATACATATTTACAATAAATACACTCCTTGCTAGACCCAGCACATCTGCAACTCAGCTCTGGTTTTGTTTTCAGAAACATCTGACTGCATTCCAATTAAGTGTTACGTAGAGAAATTACTTTAGGCATTAACACTTCAGTCCCTTTATCACCAACTGTGCTGACCGATTGCTGCCAGTATGATTTTCATTCCACTTCCCTGCTACTGCCAAAGGAAATTCGGCCATAGAAGTGGTTAAGATTATCTGACTTCACACTGTTCTGCCTTCAGTCTTTTTATAGCACGGCTGCCTTGTAACATTACAAAGTTCAGAGTTACAATGGTGCTATACTTTTGGTCATCAGTTGTGAGGCTTTCTTTTTTTGCAGCTGGGTTTATTGCTGTAAGCATGCAGCTGTTCTCTATCGCACTGAGCTTAAAAACAGTTCCACCACAGGTGAGCCATGAGAAGGCAGCCAAACATAAAAGCCAATTTCTTTTGGTACTGTAGCTTGAAACTCTTCAATTATGTATACAAGAGGTTAGTTAAACTGATGGAAACTACATGGTGTGAAGGGAATTTTACTTCTTTAAAGGAGTGCTGCAGATACCAGATCCATGAAAGAAAAAAGCATTCCCACTATTTACCAGAAAAATAATAGTTTGCATGTTACTCTTTTACAGATCAAACTTTCAAGCCCTATTTGTTGAATTAAGTTTTTTTTTTTCTGATAGAAATACAGAAAAGTGCTTGCAAAAGAATCTTTGTAAACTGTACCAGTGAGTTTTTGCCATTTGGGGTGGTAAAATTAATGAAAGAAGAAGCTATCTGGAGAAATTGCAGAGTTAATTTGGCTATTGCTGTCTATATGATTTTGAAGCTGCCTGGAAAACTCTGTGCAGCTTACTGCCAAGTGAAATATACCAGAAATTAAATAATGCACAGTGAAATTCTACTGCATTTTCCAGGCTTTCATTCATTTTTTTCTTGAATTGATTTAAGAGGAAGCTTGATATAACAGACTGACCCCTGTTTAAGTTATACAAACCTCTCCATCGGTCTAGAACTTTTGCAGTCCTGCCTGCTGTGACCTTTTCCCCTTTTCCCTCAGCAATTTGTGGAGCTAGATCCCTGCAGTATTTCCTTTCGGTTTCCCCAACCCCAGACGTACCGCACAGGACGTACGTGAGCTTTCTGGCTCTTACATGCAGTGCATGTATGACAGCTGCTAGAGACCGAACTGGGCAACTTGAACTGCAGACTGAAGTTGTCACCATTCAAGCTAAAAAGCCAAACTTGTACAGCTGGTGTTAGAACTCCGGTGTTAGCGCAAACTTGCCATTATCTATCTGTAACAGGTTAAGACCAATGCGCAGCCTGGTGTGGAATACACATTTTGGCCTAAGCCCTGACGGGCAGATTTGGAGTCTATAGTGTGGCTTTCTAAGGTATTGAAGGGAGGAAATCCCCATTCATATTGCATCAGTTTAATGTTTTAATAAATCTTACCTGGATTATTCAATATTGAGTTCAAAATAGCTTTTATTTTTAATAGACAACATGGAACATCCTCAGTGGGCGCGGCAAGGGAGCCGCATACTAGAAGGTTGCTACAACTCCCCAGGTCTCCTCTCAGCCCATCTGTGCTGGTAGACAAGATTAGGGCTTCCAGCTCTTTGCCACCACTTTCTGCTGGAGATTATGACACGCACTGATCTGTGAGTGAATGACTGTGAGTGAAAAAAGGAAAAAGGTCACCTGAGTTAGTTTAAACTACCATCACTTAGACGCTACTATTTCATTAATTTAATCGATGACATTTGTAAAACCAGCTGATTTTGCCTAAAGCAAACTCGGGTACATTCAAGGGAACGGATCTGCTGGCAGCACTCTGAAATCAGTAACTGTCTGGGGAGTACAGCAAACGTCTAGAGATCGTAACTTTTCCTGCTACCATAGTGGGATACAGAGGACAGTGCCTCATCATGGGCTGATAGGCTTTTGGTAGGCTGTAAGGAAAGAACTGGAAGATCATTGAAAATTCCCTCTAGGAAAGTAGGGTGAATCAAAAGTATACAAGCAATACAATTCTGTGATGCCTTGTGTAATCATTAAATTATTTAGCTGATGAGTTGGTGCCTACAGCTGAGAAACTGAAACAAAAGTCAGCAAATTACAGAAGGAATAAGATTTCCTTTGTTGCTTTGATGCAAGAGTTAGACTGGAAAATCTGTGCTTCCGTTAACACCTATAATAAAGCTAAGTTGTAGCACAAACCTGTGCCATAAGGCCACCAATCCATTTTTATAGCACAGCCACACTGTGCAAATCCCAGTGTGGTCTGCACAGACAGAGTTAGTGTTGTGTAGTATCCCTCACTGGTCTAAGCCAAGTACTGATGCTAAGTTATGGACCAAATAATTTTGAACTGTATATTTCCTACCACTCATTGCTTCCCAGCACAAGCCTTTTTTCCCCCCCCTCTCTTTTCATGGAAGTGTTTTCAATTTTTGGAATGTTTCTGAGCAACTAATTTACAATAAAGACTCATGCTTTTCAGGGATCAAACCAGCCCTCAACAGTCTGAGAATCAGGGAGCTGAAATAACAACAGAAGGGCCAGTCCAGAGGGTCTGTACCTCTGCTTATTGCTAAACTAAAGGAGCAGCTGCACAGCAGAGCTCTGCCAACATGCAGCTTTACGATGCTTTTTTTTTTAATAAGGAGGAAAAAAAATGGAAGTCCATTATTTTCCTGCCCTGCAACAGTCAGCTTTATTAACTCTGAACAGAGCTACCTTTACCAGAAAGAATGAAAATTGGAAGCCCAAAATATTACCACAATGTTGTGCTACTGAATCAATGCTTGTTTATAATATATAAGCTAATGCATATTCTGTTTTGTTGTAGAAATCATTAGCATTATCAGTACCTCTTAACCCCATATTATTATTTTTTTTTAATTTTTAAACAATCTGCTTTATAAAATATACATCTCTATGTATCAGGTACCATTATTATGGAATTGCAGTGAAAGAAAACTCCCAGTATTATGATGTGATGTATTCTAAAAAAGGAGCAGCCTGGGTCAACGAAACAGGAAAAAAAGAAGTAACCAAACAGACAGTGGCGTATTCACCACGGTCCAAACTGGGAACATTACTGCCAGAGTTTCCAAATGTCAAAGATCTAAATCTGCCAGCCAGTCTGCCAGAGGAGAAGGTAACACTTTGGAAATCTTTTCTCAGCTTGTCTTGAGTTTTTTTCCCTGCTCTGGATGAAAGCTTTATCTAAAATATAAAGACTTTGAATTAGAGTAAGTTTAATAATACTTTATTTATGGGGGACTTAATTACTTCACATAATAGGAAGAAATATCTTCCCTTAAAATAGACAGCTGATGCTATCAACTGTACAATATTTCTAAAGCCCATGCACACTTTTTTTAAAGTTACATTACATGCAGCAGGTGAAGTTTGAGGGTAACTGTTTTGCAATATGTTATAGCTCTTTAGTCTGCAAACACATTCGATGGCAAACTGAAAAGCAGTTCTGATGCTTTCTTGAGCAGAGAGGAACTTAGTGTGTTTCTTATCCTTCTAGACTAGAAATTAAGAGAATCCTATCTGCACATGTGACAAAAGTACTCTGGCTGCTCTTGGCTGAGCTTGCTAGTTTTCTGATGCTATTCACATGTGTAGTATCAATGTAAAGTGGACAAAAGAATAGGGTTTTATAGTTCTTTATGTCCTAATTAGGGCCACATTCTCGTCTTTGATCTCGCTGAGGCTTTTTGCTCCTCTTACATTTGAAGAATCCCTATTGACATAGAAAAATCCATGAATTCAAAGGGAGAATTTACTTTTAAGAAGAAAACTCATCTTAAACCTAATCTAACTAGACTCTAACAGATTTCATTATTTTTGCAATTGTGCATAGGTAAGATAAGAAAAAACCTTACTTTTTTGTGCTCTATATTCTGATAGTTTTAAAAGTGGATTTCCTAAGTAGAATGATCTTTTGTGTGTTTCCCTCTCATTCTTTCTTCAGGTTTCTACCTTTATTATGATGTATAGAACTCACTGTCAGAGGATACTAGACACTGTAATAAGAGCAAACTTTGATGAGGTATGGTTGGAAACTACAGTTGTAGCTTAATGACACATAAGGTATTAATGGATCTGAGAGCTTATTTTGAATGTGATATTACAAACTTCTCGTTTTGTGGTGGCTGATCTTTTTCATGAATAGTGAACAATAGCTATACTTGAGGACATAATATGTGACCAATAGCATTAAATCTCACTTGTAACACTGTGAGTTAGAGGAACGAAAGCAATGGGAATGCCTTTGTCTCATCATTCTCCAGCAGGATTAAAGTAGCAATATCCACTTACAAGATGTTGGACAATCCAGTTCTTACAACTCAACAAGTGTGTCCACCACCGCTTTCCTAAGCTTTGAGTTGGGACTGAGTTCCGTTTGAAGGAATTCCTCTTAGTGTTCAGCACAAACCCAGGGCAGATGCCACAGCCAAAATGGTGGGCTCTGCTGGTCTGTTAACAATGGCGCAGGGCAGTAGGGGCCTACAGCCTCCCAGACATCCCAGAAAGCTGTGGCTGAAGTCCCCCAGTTGCTCAGTTGTACTGCAGTGCAGCTGGGAACAGATGCACTGCTCAGCACTTGATGCAATCCATTAGACATGGATAAGGTTTGTACCTGCTGAATATCTGATTGAATCTGAGGGTTTTCTGGCAGTGCATGCAGACAGCTCTATAATTAGAGCTGAAAAATAAAACATTACTGGAATGCAAGCAGTTTTATATTACACGTGGAGAAGGCCTCTAGTCCAGGAAAACAAATCTGACTATAGAGATGCTGAGGGTCTGATTAAAATATGACATCCAGGTCCAGGGAAAATTAAAGGAAACAGGTCTTTTGACTCTGTCTTCTGAACAATGGCAAGAAATTCCCTGCTTTGTTTCCTCTCACTGTTTAATTCTCACACTCTTCTGGTTTACAGTTGATGCTCTTTTAAGTCATTGTACCCAGTCTAGGTGTTTCCATGTGAGAGAGATCTGCAACACATATTCAGGAAGTTTTGCTGGATGAGTCTCAGAACACTTTCTTAAGAGTAAGATGTTACATTTTGTTAGGGAATCTGTTTGTCAGGATCAAATAATGGTAAATATTCTTTACTGTACCTGGTGTGGTTACTTATTTCAGTACAGATTGTGTGCAAAAGGTTATCACTTATGAATGCCGGTGTTCTGACCCCTGTAGAACTGATCATATAATTCACTTAATAACACCTTTATTTCCTAAATTAAAATTTTCAGGGGTATGTTTTTCTGTGTCTGAAATTGTCTCCCCATATTCTTTTTTGCCTTTCTTCGTTCTTTCTTCTATTTCCTTCATAGTGAAGGAAAGAAGAAATCCAAAAGTGTAGTGTTTCTTTCCAAAATGAAGACAGAAAATGGCATATTGACCCCTGTAACCATGTGCTATCATCCTCTCCCTCCCTACACCAAGCACTAGATTGCATTCCTTTGTATACAGGGACAGAGAGCAAAGAAAGAGAAAAAGGCTTGACATGTGGAAACCAAAGAGTTACACTCACCAGCCATTGATGGAAGGTAAAAATACGGTGGTACCCATGAGTGTGTCGACTGTAGTAACGTAAAGACACCCTGTCACCAACTCAGAGTGTCTGCTTGCCCTTTGGTTGATTATCCCATTGTGTGCTGTGTTACAATATAAGCCTGTCTAGTTAAGAAATAAGCCTGGCCTCAGTTGTACACCATCAGTCCAGCTCTGGGGCTGAAGCAAATACTATGTCAGCAGGGTCATTTAAGGAAAATGGTACTTGTGGCCTTTGATTATCTTCACTTAAACATTCCTGCTGCTTCTTGTGATTGCAGGTTCAAAGTTTTCTTCTGCACTTTTGGCAAGGGATGCCTCCTCATATGCTGCCCGTATTGGGTTCTTCAACTGTAGTGAATATAGTGGGAGTTTGTGATTCAATTCTGTACAAAGCAATTTCTGGAGTTTTGATGCCAACGGTACTACAAGCATTACCTGACAGGTCAGTATAGCCAGCAGCACTGACCACTTTTAGCTCATCTGTCTTTATTATACATCTTTTCTTCAAGAATGACACCAGTTCTCAGAAAGCTGCTTGCTGCCACCCATTTCTGGAGTTTAAATCATAGCTTCCATTCAAAGGAGTTGAAGACCTGACAAGTTTCTGAAGAAACGTTCAGGTTTGAACAAGACCTGCATTGTGAAAAACTTATTATTTTTTGTGTGATAAAGGATACTACCACCTTTTTTGTTTATTAACATCAAGCTGATAGTCACGTCCGAACTTTCAGGTTATGTCTGAAATCTGCAGGCTGCGGAGTGCCACGCTGTCTTCTGGAAATTTCAGGTGCTTTTCTGCTAGTCTGGGATAACAGCATAACAGTATTCTGAATTATAGTAACAAGAGGAGCTAGCCTGGCTGCTCTGTAAATACTTACATGCATACACTTACGCTGCAACCTAAGCATTTGTCTCTGTTTACACTCTTGGAACCCAATTGTTATTCTGCTTGCCAGGAGTATAAAACATGAAGATCATACTTGTGAAGTCTTGTACAAGATGGTTTAATTTAAATACTATCCTATGAAGAACAAACACATGCTGATTTTAGGATCACTTTATTAATATTAACAAGTATTTGCCTCCTTTTTTTCAAAGCTAAATTCACTTTTCCATTCCATGCAGTAGATCTCAGCTGTTCTCTTCCTACTTGGTGCTCATCTGGGTCCAAAAAGTCTTGTTTATGTAGGTAAACCAGGACAGAGATCAGCAGTTCACAGCAAAAAGTGTAATCACTGAGTGCAGTCAACCTGTTTCGCCCTTTGATTTTCCTAATATGAGCATCAGGACACTCTTTTTCTACATATATGTGTACATCTTTAGTATTATTTGACTGATGCTTTTCTGAGGTTGAGTAATGTGTTAAGAATATTGCTCTAGAAGTTTATTATCGGTGCTGTATATTTGGGCCTCAAGATTTTAAAGAGGCTCTAATTACAACAAATGTTTTCAAGATGATGTTCTGCTCTCCTATGCCCACTGTATGACCGCTAAAGTACAGGCAAAGTATTTTTTCCACAAGAAACCTGTTATAAGCATGAGCTTTCCTTGATAAGACATACATTTTTACAGGCTTTGCCCCTCACCCCCCCAAATCTATTTCATTGGAAGGATTAAACAGAACAGCAGTCCTTTTCTCAAGCTGCTTAGTTCTTTCATAGCAAATAAGGAGAGACTTGAGTGTGAATATAGACTTTTGTAATGCATATAAAGGGCCAGATTGTGGCTATTAAGCCATAGCCTGCACTGGAGGGGGTGAAGAAGGGTCTCACTGCAATGGAAGCTCCTGAAGGAAATCTTGCTGACTCAGCCAGAATCTTCTGAGGGACTTCCTGGGAACAAACGTTGGCTGTCCAGAAAGGCCACGTTTTAGTGGGTGCAGCAGTTGTCATCCATCCCCTGTCCTGTTAGGTGTCTGTGTGGAGCAGAGCAGGCCTATGGCCGTGTTTATTTTACCAGCTTTGTTCTCAGTGCGGTTTGTTAGGAGTACAGGCAGAAAAAGCCGCCTGGCTGAAAGTTCCTTGCATCTTTCCTCTCTCTCATTTGTGTATCTTGAGTATTGCTACAGGCAGTGCAGCTCAGTCTGGCAGAGCCAACTGTTAGAGTCCCCTGCATGACACCCTGCGACTTTTCCTGGAAACTGTCATTTTATACTGAGCAATTCCAAGAAGAAGGGCAGAATGAGCTGCCTACCAAGTTTGGCAGGAAATGATGGAGCCATCAGGAAAGTATAGTAAAGGAGAAGAGAGAAATCTCGCTTGTCTAGGAAAGTTCCTGTCCTGTGCAGAGCTAAACAGGCAGGTCCTGCTCTGCCCCCACTTCCCCCACCTGTGTGGGCTTGCCCTGGAAATTCCTCCCCACCATCATCACCCATTCACTGGCTTCAGCCTGAAGCTTACTTGGTTGTTGCTTCACTAGCACATCCCTGTGTACATCTGTGCAAATGTGGGCGCAGCTGAGCTGAAATCCAAAGCTTGATCTATTGTCTCCTTTAAACAGTTGTGATTTTATGTTTTCGTGTTTGTACAGCGTGGGAATGACTTTATTTCAAGCGAAGAATACTGTTTGTAAGTATCAAAGCAGTGCAGTACCCAGACTTTCATTCTTTGTGAGGTTTTGAACATGGTGACATGTTTTCCTTTTCCTGCAAATGTTTTCACAAGTTTTTCTACATGCCTACAAACCAGAATATGTCAGCAACTCTGCATAATAGTGAGTCATAAATAACTGACTCATAGTCTTTACATGGTCACAGATTTTGTAGTATAAAGCACAGAGTAAACGTGTCTTGATGTAGTGATTTCTCTTTTCAGTTTGACGCAGGTGATCCGAAAATTTGCAAAGCAACTGGATGAGTGGCTGAAAGTAGCTCTCCACGATTTACCAGAAAACCTACGAAATATCAAATTTGAATGTATGTATTGCCCAAACTCTCACCTATTAACCTGGAATGTATACGCTGCTTATTGATTACAAAATAATTGGAAGTGAGACTAGTGTTCTCTTAGGAATTAAAACCTGTCAGCATTATAAATCTTGTATTCACTTACAACCTCCACTTGTTCATGAGAACCAATTTAATTTAGTCAAATGAGGCACTGCTCAAAATGAGAATAATTGCTTTTCCTTTCTTGTGGATTCTGATAAGAAATTAATTTTGTTGATAGTAAGCAAACATTAGGGATGATATTAGGCAAAGGAAATTATTAAACAAACCTTTAGGCTAGCACAATTTGAATACAGCTTGAGGCCCTTGCTCAAAAAAGTGCCAGAGTTAAAAATGAAGGAGATCAAATTACCCTGTCACCACAGGAAAGGGCACTAGTCCTTTTCAGACGTGCTTTGTAGATGCCTGCAGTGCACATCACCTATTGATAAAGCCTGCTTTATTTCACGGCTCTCAATT
>SAYO01030120.1:172900-204790 GCA_004023745.1 Recurvirostra avosetta | reverse complement strand
AAAAAAAAAAAAAACTAATTTAGGAGAAGGATTAACTATTTTGATCAGCATGGAAAATTAGGTGTATATTTTACTGAGAACAGTCAGGATGTAAATTGAAACAACTCATTTTAGCTTTTTTGGTGGTGTTCGCTAATTTATTTTTCAAGTTACACAAAGTCAGAGCTGAGAATATGCTTTATCACATCTTTATCAGTTAAAAAATATTGAGAATCTTCAACAGCAAAATCTTTTCCGATCTTATAGGGAGAGAGAAAGAGATGGACAATGCACTTTCTAGCCATTCGCAATCTGTACTCTTTAACTGTCTCTATGTAAGTACAGAGGGAAAACCTACTCAGTGGCCGCATCTAAGGCCTGTTTGGATAGATCTGCAAGCCTTTCATGATTTTAGTATAAGGAAAAACCTGAGTGCATCCTACGTTTTACGTGAGCCTTTGTTGCTTCTGCAATTGTTTCCTCCTCATCAGAATTTGTGATCGTGTGCACAGCAAATGTAGGTATTGACAGGATGAACTGCATGCCTTGGTCAGGTTTGCAGTTCCTGAGTCACAGATTTTAGAAAAAAGATGCACAATACAATATTTTAAAATCCAAGTATAGGATTATATAAGGTCCATATTGCTTCGAAAGAGTTAAAATAGGAGCAGAGGACTGGCAAGGACCTCCGGGGCCATCTTACCCCATACCATGTTAGTATATCTCTTTCAGAAACTTTGATCAAATTCTACCTGAAACTGATTTTAGCTCCTACTAGTGCAGTCAGAAGACTCCTCCAAAACTTGTTTGCATTAAGACTTAGCAACCTTTTCTAATTTCCACACATAATGTAGCTATCATTATTTTATGCTCACTTGCTCTTGCACCAACATTTTTCTATTAAATAGTTCTTTCTGGTCTTCGGTTCCTTTGTGCATCAAGAGAAAATTTGCTATGCTGAACAAGCGCAGCTCTTCATTGTCCTCTACGTTTCTCTTGTCATCTCATTATTCACAGCATCTATAAATCACTGCTTGTAATACGCCCCTGTAAAACTGATTGAGCATCCAGATTTAAGGTTTGAGGTCAAGGTTTAAACTAAGTTAAAACTGGGCTATTTGAATGAACTTCATGTAGCCACAATTGTATATAGGAAACTGGATATATTTTTTGGTTCTTGTTTTATTTTAGTGTTTTCAGAAATATTTTTCTGTATTTAGCACAGTTGGTAAATATCTATCTCTTCTTTCCCGTAGTGTCCAGAAGATTCTCACAAATACTCCGGCGACAGACGTCACTAAATCATCTCTGCCAAGTAAATATTTCAGTTGCCCAAGTTTGCTGAATGCCATTTTTTCTGACTTTTCAAATAATTTTATGAATTGGCAGGCTGGACTTTACTCAAAGAGGAAGAGATCATGTTAGCAGTTTGTCTCCAATATCTATTGTGACCACCTTTACAAAATGAAAAAGTATCCAGCAAAAAAAGCTGTTCTAGACAACTGGCAACGCCAGATCATTAAATTCAGCAGGGAACTTTTATGCAACAAAATTATTATTTGATTTGAAGAGGTGGTTCATTTTCATGAAACAAATGAGAGGCATTCCTTTGAATTCAGGGTGGTTTGTATCAGGCCTATTGCAAAGCAAGACAAATTTCTATATGCCTGACAAAAAAAATCCAAGTCTAATTGTATATTATAAATCAAATGCAAATTAGTAAAAAACAAAATAGTTGAACCACTGGGGTTTTAAATAGAAATATTCTTGCAACCATAGCAAGTGAATATAAAAACTACTCTGAAGAGTTTGGTTTTCACGGGTTAGTTTAGATCAAAATTACCTATCAAAAATTCATGAGGCCAAATTCTGTGTAGTATAAAAAGGGGGAGGATGCATTGAATTCATTAACGTTTCACCCATGTGTTGGAGCAAATAGTTTGTTTTTCCTGTCAAACTGAAAGCTTCACTTTTGGAAGGTGTATCCAACACCCCAGGTAAACCCTGTGAGTGGTGACGCCCACAGGAAGAAGTTTTTGGGAAAAAAAACACTCCTGCAAGGACTTCTTTGTAGGTTTCTTCTTCCATTATTTTAGTGGTGAAGGTAAAGATGTCAGTGCTACCTTTCTCCAAACATGGTGAATCATCACTGAACTTTGGAGGTCCATAGGGATTCAGAGGAAATCAAGATACATAGACCACAACCTTCTGCATCAGACCTGAGATCAAACAGTTTACTTACATGAAAGACTCTTTAAATGCATCATTTCCTTGGGGAAGCTGATAAACCTTAGTGTGGGTTATCATCTCTGTTTAACTTACAGAGATCTGGTGTATGTTATATGACCATGACCTTGTGTCACTTCCTTTCCTCTCAGCCCATCTCTTTCCCATTATCAACAGCAGACCCCTGTCTCAACAAGCCAAGAAGCAGATCTGGTGTGGAGGCAAATGAGCTTTAACTTTTTCGTGTGGCTGAGGGAAGAATGAAAATCTTCATAGTTTGGGAGAGGGGAGGGTTCAAACCTGAGTGGGGTTTGTTTGATTTGGGCTTAATTTTTCTTGTTGCTTTTTGTTTATAAACTGAAACAGAGATTGAGGAATGTAGCAACAGCACCACCAGATTAGGCTTGCCATCAGGGTTTGTGGTGGGTGCAAGCAAAATGCTTTCAGTTGATTAAAGTAGGCAAAATGACCCAGGAGTTCTCTGTGGTTAGAGGGCCCTGTAACATCCATAAGACATCAAGCTGGTGGGTGGGGGTCCATGAGGAGAATCAACTTAGTGAGACTAGCTAAGGAAGCGTAAAAGGGGATAAAGCCTATTTTTTAACCTAATAAACCATGAACTAATGAATAGATTGGATTGGATTACAGGCATCAAGAACAGTGATCCACAGTGCAGACATCACATTTCAAATGCTGGAGGACTGGAGGAATGTGGATCTGAATAGCATTACCAAACAAACCCTCTATACTATGGAGGACTCACGGGAGGAACACAGAAAGCTCATCATACAATGTAAGAGCAGAACCCTCAAATAAAGCCAGGTGAACTTGGTTTCTTGCTGGAAACAAAGCTCAGTGAAAGTAACACTGGTTTCTCAGCTATTGGTTTTCTTGGACGCTTAAGATAAATATAGGGACATTTACAAAAATGTAAGGCAAAGCCCTATCAAGGTCTTAGGTTTTGAGGCATAAGTCTGGGTACTCTTCCATTAACAACCTTTTTTATATTATCCAGAACAGCCAATGGCACAAAACTTGCACCCAAATTCAGGAGGATTTTTTTTCCATGAACTCAAGCAAACTCAATCTATGAGTTAACTATTGAATCTGATAAAGTCTAGTCCCTCCTGCTTCAGAATTGCAGGAAAGTTGTCTTTTGAATGGCTTTGACACCAAAGTGACTGTATTTGAGTCCCTTGTAAATTTTTATAAATAAAAAGTTTAATTTTACATTGTTTTTGTAAACGAGATAATTTGATGGGGTAAGCTTTCAGCCTGAACTTTTATGGGTAAGTAGAAGTCCCATACTGAGCAAGCTCTGCCTAGTATAGTGAAGGGCACAAACTGAAAAGTGACTTTGGAGATGTTGGCAAATTGGTTTCAGAGTCAAAGATCTTTTGCAAATATAAAATTTAGCTTGCATTGTCCAGCAAGTGTGCTTAGTTTTAAGCTTAAGTGTAACCCTAAGCATACTGAGTTTGTCCCTCTGAGGCACCAAAGGTGACCAGCTTTGTCTTTAGCACCATTCATAACCTCACTTCCCTGTGAACCTGCCTGTTGCATTGCCATCTCTCTCCTGAGGAGGACTGTTCATCTTTTATCCGGAACCAGCCTTAATGGGGAGCAACCCAGGCAACCACTTGTGGAAGCCCTGCAAGAGTAGGTTTGCTAGTGGGGTAACTCTTTCAGTGACTGGCTGGGAAGAAGAGGGGTGACACCTTCACATGTACACCAGGCCCTGCAAGGTTGACTTTGGCACTCGTCCCACCATGTTAACACTGGAAGTCTTCTCCCCAGTTTAGGGACAGGTCTTGCATTCTCTGTTAGCTCTGTTTTCCAGTAAGAGGTTCTTGGTACTCTTTCCTCTCCTTCTTAACCCTTGATTCATTTTCTGACATGGCCCTCTTCCCTTTTGAGGAGACAGAAACTTGACGTGGCAGCAGATGAGGTAGTATACAGTAAGACTGGAGGCCGGAAGGTGGGTGCATCTGTCATTTGTTCTGTTTTCAATATCTACCCAACATTCTCCCACTGGCCAAAACCCAAAGAGTTCTCAGTTATAATCCCTAGTAGGAGTAAAAGTTTTGGCTCTCATTCAGATAATTCTTACTGTTTAGGAAAGCTTTTCATGTATGTGCTAACTATTTAAATACAAACTTAAGTGTAATCGAATCAAATGGAATTTTCCTGAATGCTAATGGATTTGAACACGTGCTTTTTCCATATTTTAGGCCCATGTAGTCCAATAAGCAATTCCCCAGAAACGGTAACCTAATAGGAATGTTGATCATGAGATGGGATTCCACGGAGATATGCAGATATGTACAGAGATTACTCTAGAACATAGATTCCCACTACCTCCCTTTGCTGTTTATTCTACTTGGCCAAAGATGTTTTCAAAGATCACACTCTGTATGACTCATATGACATGGAATTAAGGCCTGCTTTCACATTCTTGGTATTAATAACCAAGAAAGGACAATCTCCAGCTGCTGTAACTGGGAAAAAAAGAGAAAATTTATAAGCCTATAAGCAAGCTTAGAGAAAAACAGAGAAAAATTACTGCGTATAAGAGAAGCTCTTTCCTGCTCTGCTATGGTAGCTGTCTCTGACATGGTTTCTTCTTTATTCCATCTTTCTCATGTCCTGTTGAGGTATTTTTAACAGGCACTAAAGGCTAAGCAGTTACTTTTCTCAAATAGGTCATTGCATACGGTTGCATTGCTCCAGTAGCAAAGCAGGCAACTGATTTGTTTTTCCACTCTTGCTCCCCTCTTTGTACAGCATATGAATTACTTCATCTGTTGTATCAGGCAGTTTTTGTCCAGCCAAATACTCAGGTAAGGACACAACATTTAGATTTCTCTGTGATGCTATTCTGAATACGGAGAGGTTGCCCATTCAGTGAAACAAGGTAAGGGTAGCCCAGACATCATTATTTCCCTTCTTCCCCAGCTAATGTTTCTGACCATCCAGTCTTTGCAAGTGTAAGTTAAAGTTAAAGTCAGGTGTGAAGCAAATACATTCCTGCTCATCTTGTTGATTCAACTTAGAGGCCAGGGAGCTTGTTCTTTGCATTATTCTCGGATGGCCTCTCTGGCTCACTTCTCTAGCTATCATCTCTAAGCTTTGCCACCTCCACCTCCCTCACTGTCTTTCCTATGGTGGGAAATTCCTTCCTCCTGTTATTTATAATTAAGCATAAATGGAAATGCATAGCACATTGAGATCATCCTGTAACACAGCAGGTAGAAAGTATCTTTCTTCTTGACTTACTGGGCCTTTTATTTTAGCTGAGTTGAAGAACAGTTTCTTAAGGTGTCAAAGTGCATGATTCTTTGTCTTCCAGTCAATGATTTTCATAAATAAACTACAGACTTGCAGTTTTAAGAGATGCAGTTCAATGACTTGATTGTTTTTACTTTCTGTATTAAAATATGAATATGTGTACTTGGGTGAGGTTAAAAAGTATTCAGGTTACTTTTGGAAACTCTTCTTGATAAATTCAGTATAGCAATTGTGCATTGGTAGCAATTTGTTTTGAAGAAGCAGAAGTTTATGGAAATTCTTTGTGTATGTGTCTGGCATTGCAAATAGGTGATTTGCAGCAGTTAAATCATGTTTTTGCAACTAAAGCATTATACAGATGAGAACCTTATCAACAATACTCGTCCACTTGGTGCTTAGAAGATTCTTTATGCATTTCCAAATCAATTTCATGCATGACCTTTTTTCATCACCAGAGTCAAGGCCTAGCTTCTCACTCTTCATAGAGAACACCAAAAAGGTTTCACTTCCGGGCACACCAGACAGCTGAAATTTAAATAAAAATATTAATTTTAAACAATAGGTCCTGATTTGCTCACATTAAAATACCACTTCTAATGACTCTATCACTTTCAGTAGAAATGAAATAAGAGACCAAGCAAACTGATTGGGTCAGCACCAAGAAATATATATTTGTTATAGCTAAGCAATCTGTTATACAAAACACAGAAAACTTGTGATGTTGCTGGTGGCTTTTTGTGATTTGTTTCTCTTTTATTCAAAATGGAATCCAAGTACTGAGTTGGGCTATTTTTTCTGTGTGTGCCAGTATATCAGGAGTTTGATCACCTTCTGGAGGAGCAGTCCCCCATTGAATCATACATCGAGTGGCTGGATTCCATGGTGGACAGATGTGTTGTAAAGGTTGGTAAGCAGGAGTAAGCACCTGAATCAGTCATGTGTATTATGAGCTCTATCAGGACCTAGATTTTTAGCAAAAATAGAAAAAAAAAGAAAAAAAAAGCCAGGAAATGGTAATAAACATGAGTAAAGCAGCAGTGTGCAAAACCTCACCAGTTTTCATGCTCAGTATGAGAACCGCTCACATACAGGATTCTGCTTTATTCTGCTCCTGTCTATTCTATCCCAAAAGATGATATTCAAGAAGGGAACACAGTTGAGGTTTCCAATCAAATCGATGTTTCAGGGGTATGGAGAGATGAGTTCAGAGTCATTCTAACTACATAATGCAAATAAAAATCATAATCTAGTCTGGCCTTTTAAGATTTTAATGAAAAGGCTATTTAGGCTGGCTAATTCATTTATATACATTCAAATGTAAGGATGAAAGTCTACATTACCATTCTGTCAAGGACACATTTATGTTGCCTTTTGAGCTGATTTGTGATACCAAGGACTTGTAATTTGTTTTAATTTAAGTGCATGCAGAAACCCACTAACAAGTCTTTAAAAAATGTTTTCAAATGTGATCAGGCATCGTCACAATTTTACGCAGAGTATGAAGCTATATGACTGACTATTTTAACATCTGTCACTAACTATACTTTGTATTAGGATGTTCTGTCAGAATTTCAACCCTTCATTCCAGTTGTTAGAGCTAAGAAGTAAAAAAAAAAATTGAAAAATAAACAGTATGCTGCCTCTCTCTCTGTTGCAAAAGATCATACAGAAAACAACAGATACTTCCCCAGATTGCTTGAAATGTATTGATTGTTTTGGGGAACTTCTTTTAGTCAGTGGAATGCAATTTGAAATTCAGGCCATATCTGTTAATTTTCATTAAGAACTTGACATGAATTTTAATAGCTGATTGGATGAACCTAGTTCTTTAACTCACGTTTGGTTATACTAAAAAAATTTTTGAAGAGTTGGTGCCTAAAGTCTTCTTTCTGGAAAGTAGTTTTGCTAGTAACATGACTATGTGAATTCACAAAAATTAAAATGTGAAGGAAAAAAAAATTAAATAATGCCCTTTAATTAAAATATTAATATAAATTTTCAATGTAGATCAAGCATTCTTGATTATAAATTGCTTCCTTGACTAGGAAGCAAGAATGAACATGTAAGTAATTAGGTTAAGATGAAGATCAGAGCAATTTTTTGGCAGTCCTTTCATCATGTATAAAGGAAATTCAGTCTTGGTGTTGAACAATACTTTATGATTTCCTCTTTCTGAAGGTTGTATATAGTTACAAGGTGGCTTTCTGTGTAAGTTTCTTGGTTGTTTGTTGGGGTTTTTTTTAATTTTTAGTTTATATTTTAATGTGAAAGTAATGCTCAGTTAGTTTTTCAGTATAAAAAAAGACGACAGGTATGTGCATCATTCAGCTGTATTGGGCAGTAGAAATATAAGTTTCTCCATGTCAGATATATCTGTTTTCTTGCAGGTAGCTGCCAAGAGACAAGGCTCTTTGAAGAAAGTAGCTCAGCAGTTCCTCTTGATGTGGTCCTGTTTTGGCACTCGAGTGATTCGGGACATGACTTTGCACAGCGCACCCAGCTTTGGTACTTTCATTTCGTTGTAATGATTGCATGCCACCGTCAAAAAAATCTGTATCCTGGATTGTAATGTACAGTTTAAGTGAAACCATAACCAGTTTTCACATGTCCAGGGCTCTAGTAAAAGAAGAGTTGGGGCTACTGACATTTGGAAATAATGCTCAGACAGATGTCCGTCTTCAAGTTCTAGCCAGGGGAGCCGAGAACATTACTACTTCCTTCTGTTTGTTGTTAGCCAGTAGCTGGAGTTATCAGTCACAGGTCAGCTGGAGGAGTTGATTGCAAGAACATTCCCTAATTCACTTCAGTGCAAAGTGAGCCTGGTTACCCAAACCGCTCTGACCACATGCTATGCTAAGGGAGATGACTTTGCACTGAAGTGGATGAAAAGCTCTCCAGTGAACTACTTTGCCAGCTCTGCTTTTAGAGGACATAGCATTTTAAACTATTCTTTGCAAAATGAGTGTGTTTCTGTATCCTGGACAGATTCTCTTCCATTCTATTAGAATTCAGTCAGGGTGGAAAAATAGACTTTTACTTTTAAAATGAAAAAGGGTGTTTCTTTTCTACAGTTTCAAAAGGGGATTTGTCTTGAATTCTTGGGTACAAACAATTCAGATTCAAATCAGTTAAAAGCAGGAATGATTGAAAATGGACTGCTGTGTCATGAGTGTGAACATTCACAGTCATTTGGGACCAGATTTTACACAAGGGATGGTTTTTATAAATGCACATTTGTCAGAATATGTTACCAGAAAATTAATAATGAATTTATGAAGGCACTGCATTGAACAGCTGCAAGGTTTTCTGCCAGCTGAGGTTTGATGTCCTTTATGCTTTTAGAACCATCTAATAGCATAAATTCCAATAACATCAGAGATAGGCATGATGTAACCTGTATTTATATTTTAATCTTAAACTACTTTCATTGGCTTCCCATTGCAAAGAGTTTTCCAAACAGGTATTACTGAGTCACCATTAGACATCAGGATAGTGAGCAGCATACCCAAGATGATCACAATTTCCATCTGCTAGCATGCGTTTTCAGCAGCAATAGCCTCGTCACATCTATTTTCCACCTCCTCTGGGACTCATTTTCTCCTTGAGTCACTGCAGCTTTTCTTTTGTTGTGGGCATAAAAGTAGCTGATGCTGCTTAACAGTATACTTTCCCCCAGTGTTCAAAATTCCCTTTGCATGAGTGTTGAATAAAGGCTGAATTTTGTTTTCTAGCCCTTTGGTTTGCTACGCGTCTCTCTGCAGACATAATCCCAATCTATGAAACACACAGGTGCCCAACAACATGCTGCATTAGTGCAGTGTTGAGGTTACACTGTTACAACTCATTAAACACTGACATTAAAGTACCCCTAAGGTACCATTATTGCTACTGGGTTGCACATTACAACATTATTTTTATTCCTGTTCAGGATATGTTTGTAACCTAATCAAGTATTTTCTGTTTCGAAGCATCAGTCACCAAAACGTTTTTAATCAAACAGGGATTCCCCAAATAGTAATTAGACCATCAGTTGTCTGGAAGGTCTGTAGAGTCATCCTCAGCTGTAATTTTTTTACTTATTAACAGAAATAGTTATGAATTTGTCATGTAGTGAGAGAATGTGAAGATTGAGAATTATTCATTGGTTTGAGTTTAGGACGTAATATAATATAATATAATATAATAATCAGATCTACCAAAATAACTTACCTGTTCTCTCTGTTTTAAATGTCTTGAATATCTTGTTTTTGAGAACTTTAACTGCTTAGCTAAATTTGTAGGGTTTTGTCTTTTTTTGGTCTTTTTAGTTCACTGAGAATATCTGTGTATACAAAATGCATGATTCTTCTTCTTACATGGGCACGCACCCTTGAACACGAATTTGATATGTTTATATGTAACCATAGTCAGGGAAAGAATGTCCTGGTCATAGCTGATGTGGTTTTCATGGGTGTGTGGTGTTATATTTAGAACTGGCTCAATAATTGCTTTCCAATTTGGTAACCAAAGCAAGAGTTAAAAAAAAAACAAAAAAACAAAAAAAATCATCATGCTCAGTGTCAGGCTGTGAGATAGTTTGGGATTTTAATCAATTCAGAAATCTTTCTTTAAAAAAAGTAAAATCAAAGAGAATTCTTTTGCATCTGCCATATTTTGGTGCTTAGACTACAGTTGCATGCCTCAGCAGTCTTGAATCAGTGTTAATCACTGCCAGAGCAAGATTTCTAACCAAAAGGCTAGAGGATTTGTCCTGCAGGAGGGTTTTCTCATCTTTTCTTTTGGAAGTGTTTCGCTTTGTACAAACCACGTAAGCATTTGTTGAGCTGCAGAGGCCTGCAGCATGGTGGGTGGGTTCCCTCCTGGGAGGTGATGTGACAAGTGTTGGTTCAGTCCCTCTTCTGACAGGGCAGAGTTTTTCCTGCTCAGGTGCAACTCCAGTGGAGGCAGGAGGAGATCTGAGCCTTCAGGTTTTCAAAGGGGAGAAATGGTACCAAAACCATATCCTCATCCTATCAGGCAGAAGCCTGGGCTATCTCTACCTTGTTTCCCCCAAAATGTCCCAAATGTTATTTAGCCACAGACACAAATTTGTTATAATTTGTATTAATGATGCTACTCTTTCACTGCAAGGCCATTTGACGCATTGTTCATGAGTTAGGGTTGAGCAAGTTCCAAAAGAATAACCCCTGAATGTAAACAGCTCAGAGCTAGATGGCAAAAACTCTTCTGCACTTAATTTCACACACTAGGTTTTCAGAATAATGTCTGCATTTAAGTGAGTTCTATGGAGAGAAACAAAGACTGATTTACTATCCTGAATATTTCCATCTATATAACTTTGTTCTTAACTTAGATAAAAAGTTTTGCGTTTCTACTGCATTGGAAACTGTTTCAGTGGACTGATTTTTAAATGATTTTTTCCACTTCAACCAATATATAGACTCAGGTGCTTATAGTGTAATTTTTAAAAAAAAAAAAAGTAAAATAATGTGTTAAACGATGTGATCTTTACTATATATAGGACAGTATAGTTCTATCTTTGAAATAGATGATACAGAAATCTGATTGGAGGAAGTTGGAATACCCGGCACTGGACTGGCTAGCACAGAGACTTGATTCTGTAAAGCTTTTAGGCGCGGTGGCATGGGCAGGTTGAAACAGTCCCTGGCAGAAAAAAACTCCTCTCTCTCGAGGTCCCTCTCCTCTCCCTTTTTCTCTCTGCCTGTCTCCCTCCCTCCCTCTCTCCCTTCTTCCTGTCTATGCATATCAAAGGCACAGTTGGTGGCAGTGTTTGGGTAATGCATCCAGTGTATAAAGTAACTAATTAGTAATAGAAGCACCATGATTTTCTCCAGATCTGGAAATATCACTGTTGTTTTACTACTTACACATAATTGCTGTATCTGTTAATAGCTGCTGATACTTCCTGTATGTTAGCTGGGTAGTCATTGCCATGATTTCTGTTAACTCCTGAAAATTAGAGCCCAATGCTACTTATTATTTTAACTACAGACTTTTGAACGACTTCTTATCTCTTCCAAAAGAAGTGTATGGTTTGCCAGCCACAGCTGAATCAATTTCAGTACTTAAAGATATACTTGAAAGAACCAAATAGTTTCATGTGAAAAACAGTAGCTTGCAAGCACAGAATAAATTATTGTACATCATCCTGAATAGCTATTCACTGTGTAGCTGAAATGTGTGCCCTGATATTGGTTTCACTCTATAGCTTACATTTCATTTGACTCATTTAAAAATGTAAAAAATATTGCATTCATTCAGTACCAACAACTTGTTTGTCTAGCGTCTTTCACACAAATTCTGGGCTCAAAAACTCTGTACAGAGTTTAAAAATACACAGTGGGAGAAATAATAGGAGAGGAAGAGAGGAAGAGAGAAATTCAAAAGAGAGACAAAGGCACTGGAGTGTTTTTAAATGCTGCATTCAGTGTTGACAACACCAAGTCTTCAAAATAAAGCATTAGATCCCAGAAAAACAAAGACATTTTTTAAAAATAGAAAATCTTGGGGTTTTGTCCTTTGCTTGCTAGCATTTTAGTGCTAGGATTTGCAATTCCAAACACTTTTACGAAACTGCAAGCAACTTTCCTTAAAAAAAAAAATTAAAAAAAAAATTAAAGCTGAGCAAGAAGTTTGATGGGAAACACTAAATACACCACCACATAAAGTTTGCCGTTACTTAGGCCTGCTTTTCTTACCCTGGAAATACTTGCCAGTAGTAACTGCACTAAAGTCAATAGAAAATTTCCACTGAAAATTGTAGTCAGAAGAAGAGCAAGCATGTTGTGGAGATTCGTGATAATCCAGGTTTCCACTGGGGAAATCCTAGGTCAGTAACAAGGTGACCAGCCAGATCTGCTGTGTTTATTGTACTGCTAAATTGAACAGGATTTTATTTAACAAGACTTTGAGCCCAGAAGATTTCTAAAAACAAATTCTTTGCAGTAGTTAAGTGAAAATCCCCACTATTTACCCTTGCAAGGCTGGGGAAACTTGTTACCATTTGCGTAGCTACACGAAACAAGTGAAAAACTGAATGCTTCAGGTTCACCAACAGCCAAACATTTCCTCCTCATAGCAAAGGTGTTGCAATCACATATGTCCTTTTTCTGTGCTGCCTTGCCCAAGAACACAAAGGCTCATGTTCACCTCCCAGTGTATGCGCTCAGCTCATATCAGTGATGACAGAAGCCATGCAGGCGTGGAGTAAGAGAATGAAACACAAAGACCATCCAGGTCACAAAGAAAAAGAATGTGCTCAGAGTCGCTTTGAAAGCTGAATTGCCAGCTAGAATTGTATAAGGATATAGGGTCTTTCAAACCACTTCTTCTGCCCATCAACAATATGTTTGAGTAGAGAAATTGGAGTAGGGGTAGTTATGCTTTATTGTGGTAAAAGCTAGTATGTCAAGATAAACCTAACTTTCCTGTGAAGAAACCAATCATTATGAAATTTGATTGAATTTGAAACTTGTTGCATCTTTTTTTCCATTGAAGTATTTTTCCTCAAAATGTAGTAATGGAATTTCAAAATGAACATATCTAGATGAGGATGAACGTGTTTTAAATATTCCATGGAAGTCTAAATAAACATAGGAGCCTTAAAAAAAAATAGTTGTATGATCAAATCCTGTCTAGAGCTATTACGGATACTCTGTGTCATGGAGTCTATTGCATAAACTGACCAAACTCCATCTTGATACTTGTCAGTCTTCCACTGCAGATGAATGTTATTCCTTTCAGGAGGACACTACACAATATCTCAGCTCTAGAAGCTTTGCTCCTCTAATTTTCCCCTGAAATGCATCTATGGTCTCTTCTTACACATCTATTTTTGTGGCTATGTGTGCTCTAGGGCAAACATTTCTTCACCATCCCTGACATGTATCCTTCTTTATAAATTATGGGAAGCAACTCACTTCCTTTCTGCAAAATGAAGCCAGCTGTGCATTTTTAGTCATTTAAAATCTATTACCCATTCCCTGCATCCTCCTGGTAATATTCTCCATACTAGTTTCAATCTGTACTAATTTTTCTTGAACATGTGTGACTGGAGTCATATGCAATATTCTAAGTGAGGTTTCACCAGTGCCTTGTGCAATAGTATTAATATTTCTATTTCTACAGAGGAAGTGCATAAATCAGAGGATGATAAAAATCTCTAAGGGCAGAACTTCTTACAGAGTGCTATTAAATTTCATTTCTGTTACTCTAGTCCATAGCATCACCCAGTCCTTCCTCCTAACAACACTAGCAAGTTCTCCATCTGTACTCAAACCTTTCTTAAGGATTTGTGGCAGATAGCTATCAATATAATCTCCTTTTATTATTAATTTTTGAAGTATTTTTTTTACTCCATCCTCTGCATTTTCTTTTGCCCATACTCTTCCCTTAAGTCCTTTAGCCCTTAAATTTTTTGTATTCCTGTCATGACAGTTAAGAGGTAGTATCCATGGCATCTTCAGAGGTAAGCACAGAAACAGGCCAAATGTTATGCTGCTAATATGATTCAAACTGATAATTAGGAAAAGGTAATGTAGTAGGAGAAGTATGACAGGCAAAGCTTTGGCACAAGTCTTTCCTTTTACGACATCCACAATTGCTGCTAATGCCTCTATGTTTGGCAGTTAATGGGTCTCATCCAGTCCAGGCAATGCACTGGAGATATGCCATCAGGAGACCTGAAAGGTTATTTTTACCTTCCTATTGACTGGTCTCTCATTTCTTTGTCCAGTGAAACAGGTAGTTCATAAAGTTCATAGTAGGATGTGTTGCTAAGACAGCCAATTCAGAATTCTACTTCTGACAGAAACTTATATCTGGTCCTTTAGATAAAAGGAAACAATTCCACTGTAGTGTAAGTGCCTAAATTGTTTGATGCTAATGTAGGAGAATAAAACTCCATCAAATCCCAGCTCTCAGCTAGGCAGCCTCTTTGCACCCTAAACCACAATAATTAGTTGTACGAGCCTGTACAAATCTGGGAGTGAACCGAGCTTGCTAGTCCCCAGTTTTGCTTTGACATCTCTTACCTTGAGTAAGAGAGATACTCCAGTGGCAGTAGTATATGGAGGCAGTCCTACCCAGTACTGTTTGTGTTGAATACTGTAATCATTGGTTTAATGAGTGTATTGAGACAGTCAATGGCTTTTTTGTTTGTTCACTTTATTATCAGGGTCTTTTCACCTTATTCACTTGATGTTTGATGACTACGTATTGTACCTGCTAGAATCACTCCATTGTCAAGAGAGAGCTAATGAACTAATGAGGGCAATGAAAGGAGAAGGAAGCACAGGTGAGTTTGTTCTTTTATTAATCTTCTGTTGTTTTGTTCCACTGGATTCACTATTTTCTATGTTAGGACATTTCTTTATCCTCATCTAACCCAGTGAGGCTTATCTAGGAGCAAAGTGTTTTCCAGTTCCATTATGATTTGAAATAAGTCATTTGTGAGGGGGGTGTCCCTGGTTAATATATTCTGAAAGATGCCTGCCTGGTTCATCATGTGACTCTGGATGTCTGAAGCCATTCCTAAGCACACACTTGATGTTTCAGTAAGAATTTTTTTTACTGAGCCTTTTAACTCAGTCTGTCTAAGCCACCATTGTATTTCAGTGAACCCAGTCTTGATTCTGTCTTTCGCCCTGGTTTAACACTAAATAAATTCACTGATTTTAATGAAATTTTACTTTTTAAGTAAGAGGGAGAGATGGGAGAAGTGAGCAAAGACAAAAACCAAAGCTATTGTTTCTGGTACTCTTATGTTCTAAGCGGCTGTACAGAAGCAGATTCTGAGTCCTGCTCCATCCACTCTGCACTGACTCGCCAGAACAGAAGTGAACAGAGATAGCCTTTAGTTTCTCTGCTCAGGATAGGCCCTTGTAATAAGGGATCCTCAGGGATCTACCTTCCTTGCATCTCCCGTTAATTTGGGCAAGTTAAATCCCTCTGTCATCTTTGGAAAGTTGCATTCTTGATTTTAGCTGTGGCTTAATTTGCCACCCTGTAGATTTATGGGAAGAACATTTGAGTGATTATGGTATTATCTTCTATGTGTTGAAAGACCTGGATTTAATTCATCGCCTTGCCATAGCCTTTTGGTTTTGTGACAAACAAGTTACTTATCCCTGTGTACTTTCCACGTAGCTTTAGCAGCTAGCAATATCCAGTGTCATCCTCTTTAGTCAATGAAGAGAGGAGGTCATAACCAAAAGCCACTGGAATCCCATGGAGATTCCTGTTTCTTTCCAATGTATCTCGAAGGAGAAGGAGTGCCTGACTTAGACTGGACTCCTAATTTTAGGTGTCTAATAGTATATTACAGGAATATAAGCCTTAAGCTGTCTGTGCATGTTTCCCATCTACACAACAAGAAAAATAGCACTTTCCTTTAAGAGGTCTTATGAACGTACAGTGGAGGTTGTAATGTTGAATGTTACAGAAGTGCTTCTTTCAAAGATTTGTGATTCCTGCTATGCATTTCTTGAAATACAGCCTACAGAACTTAACTGCTTGCATCAAGTTTTGGGGTTTTTTTGAGATTCTCAGTTTTCCTCGATTCTGCCTTTAACTATGTTTGATGATTTTTCTCTCATCCTGCAGCAGAAATACGAGAAGAAATTATTCTGAGTGAACCAGCTCCTCCAACTCCCTCCCCAGTGCCGTTCTCCCCAGCTAAATCTGCCACCTCAGTAGAAGTGCCCTCTGCCCCATCGCCTGTCAGTAATCAGTCCCCAGAGTATGGTGGCATAGCAGCTACAACAGGTAGGTAGACTTACGGCAGCTGGATCTGCTCGAAGATGGCTTTTGCACTTGGTCATCTGAAATTGAGCCTGAGAACATGAGGTGCTGGCTTTCAAGAGACAAGAAGCCTTCCCAAACAGAAATCTGTTTAAAGTATCAGTTATACCTTCTCACTGTATCCAAACATGATGTGCAGTCTACCGTGAAAAAGATCTGATGTTTGGAGTCCAAAGGCCTAACAGGAAATCCCAGACCTCAGCTTCTCAGATTCTGTTCAGTAGCTGAGGCCTTCAGAAAAGCAGAGCTTGCAGAAAAGCAGAACTGTCACTTTATTTCTAAATAGTTTTAAAAATCAGTCCAACTTTTCATATTTCTAGCAATGCCCCAAAATAATTATTTATGAATATAACACTTTTAAGCATCTTTAATGACTTCAAGGGCAATCGCTCTCTCTGAAAAATGTTATATACTTCAAGGAAACGTGCCAGATATTTTGAAGTTTAGTGAGGTATTCAAAATCCTGAACCACTTAAATTCTAGTGGGTAAAATGGGAATTGGATATCTTTAAACATATTTGAGACCCAAATATGTTTACATAACTGCACAAGTTTCTCTTGGGGATGTTTTACACATCGTTGACAACTTTCATCTTTCAATGTTAGAGACCGGGAATTATATGTCTGAAGCCTATTTTCAGTTGCATACTCTGTTATGGCAACTCATGATGTTGGTGTATTCTGGTGGGGCCACAGATTAAAAATCTATGATTAAAGGTATTCAACTTGTGGGCAGGATTATCAGAAAACAATAAGCACAAAACTGGTTTCTTGTTTGGTTTGTATAAATGGGCAACCATCCTCTGTACTCTAATGGGAAACTCACTCATTACCTTTTGGAAGTGGGCAGGACTGTCTGTCTGTATGATAAAAAGACAGTGTTTTCTTAACTTATGGAAGAAAAGGCAGAAATGTGAATGACTTTCAGAAGGCATTCCAGGCAGTGAAATTCCAGCTTTGCTGCTCCTCAGTGAAATGGGTGTATAATCAGAATGTGGAAACTATCACTTTTGTGATGTACTAGAAATGTTACAAAACCTTCTTGAAAGAGTGTCACAAAGTGATGATTTACCACACTGGAGAATTTGGCAGTGGCTAAAGGACTAATAAATCTTTCTGACAAATGTTTTTCATGTTTTCAAAGGCGCCACAGGGAAGCACAATGCATAGTTGTGGTGGAAAGAGATTTAAGAACATTTGTCCCTGCACTGAAACTTAACGTTTTCTCACTCTTGGAGATAATACCATATTTAGGAGGGAAATAGGACAGTATTACCCTCAGAGCAGTTAATCAAGAGAGACATGATTCCTCGACATGGCAGGTGAACACGCTGCTTTGGACCAGGCAACTCTGGGGGTGGTGTATATGTTTGAGTCTTGCAATGTTGATTTTGTGGATAACTTGCTCTGTAGACATTGTGGCCCAAAGGGATTGTTGTGATGTTATAACCCGAACTTAGTATGATGCAGAACTGTACCCAGAAATGAAAGACTGAAAAGTAGGGAACTGCATGGTCTCCAGTGGCAGTGACAAGAATGGCAATTCAAGGGACTTGTGTTTAAGCTGTGGAGACTGTAACTGTATGTGACTATCACACCTATTAACCCAAAGCTTATTCCCTGTTTATATAATAGCCTATTTTTCAGCTATCTGAGCTTCCACCTTCAGCTTATTTGACTTGGATACTTGACTTAGGCGCAGATCTGGGCAGGCCTGGGAACTGCATGGATCTTGCATATCGCTCCTGAATCCCACCAGTAATGCAAGGGAATGGACTCACACAAACATTACAAATGCAATTCCTTTTTGTTTTCATGTTGTTTATTATTTTATTATGGTCTGGTTTATTCTCTCTAATTTTTTATGTCCTGGTAAGGCCAAGGTCTGCTAGTGTGAAGTCTCAAGCTAGAAACAGAATCATTTGGTTGAACAGGATCATAGCTGGAAGGACCTACTCGCACAGTACAGGCAGTGGAACTTGCCGTAGTTGTTCCCATAGCAGAACTTCTTAGGCAAGAAAGCTACTTCTGATTATTTTAGCTCTCTGTTCTTTCCAGATTTTCATTTTTTGGTTGTTTTAAAAACTTCTGTTTGGTTTAATTAGATTTTATTCTTATGGTCTGGTGCAGTCTCACTTTTGCAAGTGTGAAAATCATTTTTGCCTGGCACAAGCCAAATTTGTCAATGCAAGTAGTGGTCCAGTTAAGATTAAATATAAGTATGTGGCTATTTCCTGGTCTTAATTTGGGCAATTAGTAATACCTCCATTTCCCATGTTCATCATGTGGGTGAACTGATTGCCTTTTCAGTTTGCTAATCATTACACCATGGAATGCAGGGTTCATTCACATAAAGTAATATAACAACCATGTTTCAGCTATAGGAAATTGCTATACTTTAAAATAGGACTGCTGAAGACGTATTACATATAATCAAACTATTCCATATAGAGATTCGTGGCATTAGTATATAGAATATTTTGAAACAGGAACCTCTGTTCTGGAGAGATATATTTAAAGTACACTCTATTGATTTTCTTATGTGTCTTTTCTGAGGTAAGTGAAACTCTGCAATTGCTTTGCAGATCTTGAGAACTAGTTCCATTGGGTACCACTAGCTCTCAGTTCCCCCATTTGAGGTATCATTAACTCTTTCTTGCTTGTGGCATTAGCAATAAAAGTTAACTATTAAACTTGCATTTTAACCTTTTTTCTTCAGTCAGTGGTCAGCACAAAAACAGCAAATTAAACTGTTGCAATTACATGATACCGAGCAAAAGAAAGGTAAATCCTATATATAGCATTCTGTGGTAGAACATCTGGCATGGCTCAGCTAACATTTTATTTAAAACTTTTTGTTAAGTTACTAGACATTTAAAAGGATAATTAGTTTCCACCCTTTCTAAATCACAAAGGCCAGATTAATGATTGTTCAAACTGCAACAATATTGTAATAAAAGTGATAGCTATATGGTTGACTATGCTATTCTCTCTTAAAGCCTCTCTTAAAGCTGTGATTACTCATTTGCTAATGCAATGGTTTTTAGACAACCCAAAATGAACTCTGAATTGTAAGTAGTTCCTAATATGTTAGTAAACTAATCTATGCAGTTCACTGTTTAGTTTCAAGAAATGTATTTGTGAACTAAGTCTTCAGGTTAGCAATGGTCACTTAAGGTCACTATTCTTCCAAGTCTAGGCTAGGTATTAAAGTTCTGGGAATCTGGCACAGGAGATACTTGCACAGAGCTACTGCCTCTCATATTTGTGTGTGTGACTAGAACAAATTTCTGTTTTCTCCTAAAGCTTCAGCTCCTGGACTCGAATATACGAGAACATCAGCTGTAGTTCAACAATAGCAGTTTAATTCTCATAGCTTCAGAGCATAAAAGTCAAAGGTTCTGATTTCAAAAGGCAATTCTCCAAATTCTCCAAATGGAAGGATTTGTGTTTTTTCTAAAGCTGATAGTTAAGGTAATCTCTTTGTTGGGGATGGGAGCAGAATGGGGGTCTGACGCCATATTTCTGATTGCTTGAGGTTGACAGTACTGCTTGCTTACTATCAGACATAATACACAGTGCTGTGGGTGTCTTCCTTGTACCTGGGTGCTCATTTACTCCAGCATAAAGCAAATATAAAATGGAGCACTGTGAAGCAACTTTTGGTTTTTTCTGCACTGGTGTACATGATGGCACCAATGACAACAGGGCTGCTGTTGGACTGATAGCAGTTCCATTTATATTTGGCTCTCCTACAGGTCAGATGGCCTCTTGGTTAGTATCCTCAAAATCAAATTTTTCATTAAAAGAGAAAAGAAAAAGGAGTGATAATAAAAGAACTTCCCTATTTTAATCAAACCCTGCTTGTTCAGAATACAAAGCAAAGCAAAATGTTGCTCAATCACTATTGTTTTTGCTTATTTCAGAAAGCAGTTCAGTTGGGTTCAGTCATATCTAAAAGGGACTTCGTCTCCTGGAGTTCCATTCTGCAGCCAGCTGAGGAAATTAATCATATAGGGCTGGGACATAAGCGGGTATTAAAAAGCTAACGATGAAAAACTTTCAGACTTATTTCATTCCTCCTATTCTACCCACCACAATGTTGGCAGTATCCTGGCTGACCTGATATATACATACACACGTCTGCAAGTCTGTTGTCTTCTATCCTTCCTCTCTGCCTTTGTGACTAGGTCACTGAAAAGAATGGCATCCTTTCCACAATGGCAAAAAGGAGTGAGGCAACTGTAGATTCCTAAGAACATCCTGAAGAAAACATTATTTTAACAGCTTTCTGTCACTCTGTACATCCAGAGTAAAACCCAACATAGATTTGTTTCAAAACCATAACCTCCAAAAGAAAGTGAATATTTCCTAGAGCAGCTGTGTGAGGTCCTATCTTGTAGTATTGGGGGCGGTTCTTGGTTAGGAAAATTCAACAAAGATATTCACAACCCTTCCAGTGCAAGACCTGTTCTCTCTGTATTTGTTTCTGTGTTTTCTGGACAGGCACAAAGCACGTTACACCCTAAACATTTATTTTAAATTTGAACTGAGGTAGCTGCCAGTTAGACTTGAATGCCAGGAGTGGCCAAGTCCGCTCATCCAAGAAGTCTGAATTCCCACAGGAAGCACACAAAACAACTTGTTGTCCTGGACTGACTCATTTTCCTCAGACTGAGATAAGATCCCTACTATTTTTCAAAAAAAAGAAAAGGAGGCTGTTAGAATGGCTGGGACCATTCAAATTAACCATATTTGATAAAAAGTAAAGGATCTTTTGGCCTTGTTATTACTGCTCCTTGTTAGAGCTAGGAAGGTCATGAGATTTTTGGTTCAATGGCCAACCTTTTTCTTGGAAAAAATAAAATCATGTCAAAGTAAAACTTGTTTTATGGTGAATTGTGAAAAAGTGGAAAAAAACCAGTAATGTTACCTAAAAATATGGATTTGGGGGTTTTCACCATCTCTGTCGTCCTTCCTTTCTTTCTTTTCTCTTTGTTTTTGCCTTTTGAATTTAGGCCTGTTTTGAAACAAAGTTTCAGATTTTCTTTTGGAAAATAACACTGGGAAAATATGTTGACCTTTTGAAATTGAAATGTTTCACCAAAATATTCTGCAGACAAGTTGTTGATATTTTCAAAACAGTTTTTCTCTTGTTTTCAAATGAAGCTATTTGATGACCACATAAGTAGTTTTGTCCCCTTCCACATAAACTGTATTTTCTAGCAAAGGTAGGCTTCCTCAAATGTTTTCCTCAAGTCAAGGACTTGACTGCTTCTATCCACAGCAACACTGATGTGCTAGCTTATCTTTGGTCTCAGGGATCTCCGTGGTCCTCTGCAATGGGAGGAGATGAAAGACTGAAAATTCAAGAGTCAGTGACAGAAAATGTAGCCATGTGAAAACAGACCTAGCACGAATATCCTTGGCCATAACGTATCCAAGGTTGTCTCCACTATAAGAGCACCAAATCACACCCTGCTGAAGTATATCAAGTTGGACTTACCTTGTGAAGCTCAGAATACCTTTGTTCAGTCCCAGAATTAAGCATTTCCTGTTAAAAACAATTTATTTGTCTGATTTTGCCAAACAAAATCACACACACCTGAAGAAAATTATGCACATCTGAGACAGGCTTTTCATCCCCCAAAGCCATGGAGTGGGCACAGTCCTGGTAATACAATCGTTTTCCCCTCTGAATTAGGCCCTTTCATACTACAGGAAGTCCTAGAATCCACACTGAAAAAACGAGTCACCTCCTGCAATTCTTTTTAGCTGGTGAAAAAGAGTCAAGAGTGCCCGGAGACCCCCAAACTAGTGTTCATATTGGGTTAAATTCAGTGTTCTGGTCCTCATTTGCAGGGTAATCTCAGCCAGTATGGTCATGACCTCCAGCAAGAGCTATGTTATACTGGAACAATGGATCTGTCAGCCTCCTGAGTGAAAGGGGTGTGTGCAAAGGACAAAGGTTTCTCAGCAGCTGGCTCATGAATCTGGAGTTCCTGCCTGGAAGGGATCAGGATGATTAAAAAACTCAGCACCTTCCGAGCAAACTGGAAAACCCACTTCTTTGCTTTGCTCTTCCCACAAATGCTCTACATGAAGAAATAAATTAAGTCCAGTCCCTGCCGCCTCGAAAGAAGAAAGAAACTTTATTTGTGGGGAGAAAACGGCTAGGCTATTTCTGTCTATATATGTGTTATAATTTGGAGATCTACCACTGTGTTGCCACTACAAAGGCTGGTACCTAGTTGGGTGGAACAGATACAAACTGCAAAAGGATTCAAGAAATTTATTTGCGTAACACTCATCTTTTTCTAATCCTTCATTGTTCTGATCCTACTTCCTGCCTCACTCCAGGCCTGATCAGCCGCAGAGCTAAACAGGCCAGCAGCCCACTCCATGTGAGGGAGACCTCAGGGTTTGGTGTGTCATGCCTGAGAAATATTAGCACTGGTGTTCCTCCATTTCGAAGTCCTATTCCAGTATTTCTGAAAAATGATAGCCTCAAATTACAATACCACATTGAAAGTTCATAGTCTGAGCTATTCCAGATATGTCTCTTACCTTTGGATCTTTGCACACTCCAGACGATCTATTTGTATTTTTATTTATTCTTCAGACATAACTATTTTGTTCACTTTGGTTTCCATTATCAGTGCCTATAAGGTTGCTTTCTTGTAACCACCTCAAAGCGTAATACCTCTATGAATGACAGCCCATGTTAGCTGTATCCATCTAACGCTTGTTTGTCTGCAGGAGCTATGCAGTCCTATACGTGGTCACTCACCTACACTGTGACAACAGCTGCTGGGTCACCTGCTGAAAATTCCCAACAGCTACCCTGCATGAGAAGTCCACATGTACCATCATCATCTGTCACACATCGGATACCTGTTTATCCCCACAGAGAAGAACATGGGTAAGTCACTCCCCAGTGTCTTGGGCTTTTTTGTGGTTTTTGGATGCTATGCTGAGGGTTTTTTTGGAAATGCAGTGAAACCTGGTTTTTGATGTAGTAAGTCTGTATTGCAAAGATGCTGGTATCATTATTCTTCGGCTTTTGTTATTGTTGTATGATTATATTATGTGTCAGTTTTAGAATCTCATTTAATTCTATTTAAAAACACAGTAGCCCTGGAGAATATTTTATAAAACAGAAAGCTTCAGTAGATTTCTTCTCTGATTCTTGTTTTCCTGTGCCGTGTTCTATCCCAAAGGCTAGATGTGTCCAAAGAACTGTCCTACTATACCATGTCTCAGGAGAGGTGATCCTTCTCCTCCGCTCAGCACTGCTGAGACCACATCTGGAACACTGGAGCCATTTCTGTGCTCCCTAGTATAAGACAGACACAGGCAGACACGTACTGGAATGAGTCCAGAAAAGAGACACTTAGATGATTACAGGACTGGAGCATCTGTCATACAAAGACGGGCTGAGAGAGCTGGGATTGTTTAGCCTCAGGAGGAGAAGGCTCAGGGAGGGTCTTATCAGTGTGTATAAATACCTGGTGGGGCATGTAAAGAAGATGGAGACAGATTCTTCTCAGTGGTATCCAGTTACAGAACAAGAGACAATGGGCACAAATTGAAATACAAGAAATTCTGTTTAAGCTTAACCAACCAACCAACTTGTTTTACTGTAAGTGTGATCAAACACCAGAACAGGTTGCGCAGAGAGGCTACAGATTTTCCATCCATGCTGATATTCAAACCCCATCTAGACACAATCCTAGGCAGCCTGCTCTAGCAGACCCTGCTTTGAGCATGGGGGTTAAACAATCTCCAGAGGTCTCTTCCAACCTCAGTGATTCTATGTCTACTGTTAAACCTGCAAATCAAAAATGTCCAAAGTTTGGAAAAAGAGCCACATTTTGACCATAATCTAATCTCATCTCCATCACCAAATTTGTTCAAGGCTCTCAATTAAAATAATTCAGTAGAAATTTCTACACCATTATTTGATCTTGAAAAACTTCAGAAACTCAGACTAAGTCTCTCAGTGGTCTTTTCATCAAGCAACACTTCTGTGCCATTCTTATTTGAGTAAGTGTATAACTCGTAGATATCCATAACTAAAAGAAAAAAAATCACAAAATAATTGATGGTGAAGTGCCAGGCACATAGCAAGATAAGCAAGTGCCCAAATGCTGACATGAAGCAAGACATTTAAAAGACTTTACTGAGTTCCTCAGTCTCATTACATACTCGTTACCCTTGCAGAAGACCTTTCCCAGTGTGGAAGATTGTATACTGTTTGGCAGGGTGACAGTAGATTAATTTGAACCCTGCATCTCCTTTCCTCTTGGATATGGACAGGTTTGGATTTGTGTTGGAATGTCACTGCTAAGTCCTTCCTGCAGAAACCTGGATATGGAGATATGGAACATCTCTCCTATCCAGCAATATGACTTCTTGGTGGAGGCAGAAACAGGGCAGCAGGGAGGTTCAGGAGCTAACAGGATGCAATTGGAACAGCCCACAATAAGGTAGTGAATATATGTATAAATACATATATGTATACACATATGAGACTTCATTGTTACTAAAGGAATCTCTTGCCTTTGGGAGGTGATTTGAGGAAACTTTTATCTGGGAGAACTGACTTTTCTGAAAGCCAACAAAGACTTCTATAATCTGACTTCTTTTGCCATTTGGTTTTATGTGTGACACATGGATAGAAACATTTTGGTGGTGCTTCTAAACATTTCAGTGACATCTGCCTTCTTTTCTGGAACTGACTTTGTAAGCTTATAGGGATAGGGCCTCTCT
Source organism: Recurvirostra avosetta (assembly GCA_004023745.1). Taxonomy (NCBI): domain Eukaryota; kingdom Metazoa; phylum Chordata; class Aves; order Charadriiformes; family Recurvirostridae; genus Recurvirostra; species Recurvirostra avosetta. The sequence goes on along the minus strand of SAYO01030120.1, from coordinate 179,704 downwards.
GTGAATCTTTGTTTACACAGCTTCTATCACAGTGATTTCCTGATCTCATTTGCCCTCTATATAGTACTATTAATTATTTTTTTTTAATCATTACAATTTGTACTTATTTTGTATCTATAGCAAAATCAGCATATTGGTATTTCAGTTTTTATATGATTTGAGTCTAATGTGACAGTCTATAGAGACATGCTCCTGAAGACATCTCTGCAGGGAAATCCAGTAACCTCACCCATGGTCTTCTGAAGCACAAAATTCATTATATAGTTCTTATGGAAGGTACAGTCACAGATTAGAGACAGAGCTTGTTTAAAAGTGTTAAAGAACCATATCTTCAGAGAGGAAAAGAAAAAATAAGAGACCTCGTATGCAAGATTCAAACGGATGGTTGCCCTGGAAAGAAAGTGCAGACTTTGATATTCTCTCTCTCTAAGATTTACAGGTTTCTGGAGCAGAAATGGTGCAAGCAGCCACCATAGCTCCAAAGACTGAGCCTCACTCCCAATGGAGCCAAAAGGGCCCAGTAGAGAGCAGTATGGAGGCCATGAGCTATTCCCCTGCTGTAGGTGCCTTTCCCACCAAATGCAGACTCTTAGCCACCCAGCATACCTGTAAGTTTCCTAATAGCAGTTCTGCTGGGGTTCCTACCAATCTTGCACACTAAAGATGATCCTCTGTGAAATATAAAGACTCCGCAGGACCTTGAGATAGAGAGAGATTATCTAAAAGATCAGAGCACTTTATACCACAATATTCCATAATGTAAAGACATTTAAGAACTGGAACAACGGAAAGCCCTAGTAGCTCCCAAGAGAGACTTGGATATAGACTGTTACAGACTGAAATATAGACTGTTGGATTGATTTGTACAAGTATTTTCTTCGTGCTTCTGGCCAGCTATAGAAAATGAAATGTAAGTTCAATGACTGTAAAATAAAAATTGATTAAGGCCAAATGCATGTTACCAGAAATGAAGAAAGGGCTACATGATCTGTTCCCCATTATTAAAACAAGCCTTATAGCTAGCATAGATTTGTGAAACTGGAGAAGACCACAAGGTTCATAATCTACTTTAGCTCACTCCAGCAGATCATCTTCTAAATCCACTGTGATAGTCTCCAAACGTGTGGAGTCTCAGGACTGTAAACGGAAGATCTGTGGTATTAATAGAGGAAAATATCCTTATATCTAATGGGAATTGCTCTTGTCCAAATTTGTGTCTGTTGCCTCTCACCCTGTCACTGGACCTTTGGTCAGAGTTTGGCTCTAGCTGTTCCATATCCTCCTGTTAGATAGTTGTAGATCACCCCTTTGCCTCTCTTCTTAAGGCTGGACAAACCCAATTCTCTTCCTGTAAGTCATGTGCTTCAGTCCCCTACCTGTCTTGATGGCCCTTCACTAGACTAGCTCCAGTATCTCGATGTCCTTTTTATAGTGGAGAGCTGAAAACAGGACACAATACTCCACATGTGGTCTCCCAAGTGCCAAATAGAGAGGAATAATCAGCTCTTTAGGTCTGCTCCCACAATCCTGCTAGTACAGCCCAGTATATAGCTGGTTGTCTTTGTTGCAAGGGCATGCCAGTGACTCATATTCAACTTTTGTTCAGCAGAACTTCCAGGCACTTTTCAGCTGCTTTCTCTGCAGATGGCCCCAACCTGTACCACTGCAGGAGTTAGGCCACCTCAGGTGCAGGACTTTGCATTTTTCTCTGTACAATTAATTGACCATTCTTTCTGAATCATAGCTGCTAGACTCTAGAGTAACTGCTAGTTCCCGGCTGGACTTCCCCAAAGACATGTCATCTGTGTATTATCCTCACTACTCTATAGCTATAGATGTGGTTCAGAAGACACTGTAAGACATGGTACTTGGCAGAAAGCATTTTTGTTGGATTTTTCTGGTATACTTTCTTCTTAGAGAGATGCAGGGTTCCTCAGCCAAGCACTTTCAGATAGGCAGAATACTAGCCTTGAAGAAGCATGGTCATCTCTTTCTCATGTTCTCAGTGCTCTCTCTCCTGAAGTTGAAGAGAGAAAGAGGAAGCTTCCTGGACCAAAAGTACACAATAGAGATTAGGATAAGAAACATTTATAACTCCACGCTCAAGTGAATTAAAATGAAGCCAAAAGCGATGAGTATTTGAATGAAGGCGACAAGATCAATAGCTCCAAACTAGGACATAGCGTCCTTAATGTCTAGAAAGCATGCAGTGCAAACACCGCCGTACAGGACTTGGGTTTGTTTGGGAGTCCAAGAGCACCCCGGACTACAGGAGAGACTAGACAGGCAAGCATCTTCTTCAAGCAGAGAAGGCTGCACCATGAATGTCAGGCTTATGCAGACTGCCAAAAACATCTGTTGCAGATCCCACTTACCAGCCTATTGTGTTGGAGGAATTAAACCACAAGATGTCTGCCTACCACAAACAGTGTGCAACAGCTCCATAACATAGCCATTCCTCTCTCCCCGACTCTCCACAGAGAGACTATCAAAGTCATATCGTGTGGATATGACTCCCTCCTTTACCCCTGGCTGTCCCTATACAAGGGGTTGGGATACTAAAAGAAAGCAGGCAAGTTCTCCACCCTCAAAATCCCACTCTATTCTCGAATCAGCTGTGCTAAAGCCGTATGTTATACGCTTCAGATGCAAAAGAACACGTTTCTCTTCCTTCCAAGAAAGGAACATCTGACCCCCGTGCAAGGAGATAGCTGAACTCCACAGTGTAGTTCTTTAAGTAAAATCTTGCCATACTTCCTCAGCCTGAATAGCAATTTACTAGGAACGTGACAATAAACTCATAATAAAAAAGAAACCCGCTTTCTCCTTAGAAAGTGCACAAATGAGTTGGCAATTTAAAACTAGTCAGAGAAACATGATGAGTGTCTCTGTTGTGCTGAACACATCATTTCACTGAGTGGCATCTGCTTCCCAGCTGAGCTGGGAAATATCTTTTTTTAAAAGGTTATTTAAAATATCATTCTTCTATGCAAAAAAGTGCAACTGTATGTCTCAAAAGTTATAGAATTATTAGCGGCAATACAATTACTATGCATACTAAATAGTGTTTTTAAATGGATTTTAGATACACAGGAAGTTACAACTATGGCAGCTATAGCAACCAGCACCCCCATCCAATGCAGAGTCAGTATCCATCTTTACCACATGATACTGCTATTTCTGGACCACTTCACTACTCAGCTTACCACAGAAGCTCTTCACAGGTAAGTTGGATTTATTATTTGACAATGCTTGCTTAACGTTTTAAGTAGAGTGGTGCTTGTAAATCTCTTATCAACTTATTAGCTGTCTAAATCACCTCTAGTCATTGACTGTCCCAATTTTTTCTTTTTTTTTCTATTGTTACCTAAATAGCTTTTAATTCTGGTGGAGATTCTTTTATAAGAAGTAGATTTAGCTTGTGAATTTAGAGTACTTAACTCTAAAATCCAGCATTTTTGATGACACAAGGTGTTTCTGTGTTAAGGAATAGCTGAAACACAAATGAATATAATCAGTTGTATGTTTCTTAGATGTTGGGAACAGGAAGAGATTCCTAAAAAGAAATAAAAGTGTTTTCATGTGGCTGAAAGAAGATGCAGAGACTGTAGTGAATTCTTCTGGGGCCTCTGCTTTTGAGAATACATATGTTTAGGAATTTGCCAAAAATGTGAGTTCTGCCTATAGTTTGAATAACTTCAGGGCGCCATTGCAAAGAGGTTCTGTTTACTCTGTACGCCATATTATACTCCTACTATGAAGCTGAGAAATTATGTCAGTAACTATTTCAGGACTATTTCAGTTCCCAAAACTGAACCAGTAGGAACTAGCACAGACGAAGTGTTAAGATGGTATTTGGCAACAGGTCAAAAGTAATGCCACTGTAGAAGGGCTTTAGGACAGCGTACAACTGGTGCTTCCCCAGTGTAGGAGGCTGCTCGCTGGCCTCTGCTGGAAGATCTGCAAAAGGCGGGTACAGGCAGGAGGTGATGGCATTGGGGTATTCCACTCTCATGGCACCTCTTGTGCTTTATCTACTGGAAATTTATACAAGCATAATAGGGGCCGCCATGCTTAACTATTATGACTGGATTGGAACAGTTTCATACCAGACATAAAGATATAGATTTGATAGGGCTTTGGACTCGAATACACGAAACCTGCATCTCATTCTGGTCTTTGGCATCAGTCTGTCACATCATCTCAGAGTAGCCATTTCTCTTTTTTATGCTTGTTTCCCTAGCTGTAAGATAAAAATAAGGGTATTGATCTCCTTAAAACTTTTGGAGATCTGCTGGGAAGACTGTCCTATACAAACCCAATATGCTCATTTGGACCAGCTCAACAATGGCTCCCTGGCTTACGGAAAGAACAAGTCTACTACTTCTCACCCATTTGTGTAGCACCTGGTCCGTCAGACTACATGAGGTGTCAGGATTTGTTTGAGGGTTGTTTCAGCTGCTGTATCTTGAATATGAACAGTGATTGAATGTTTAAGGACAGTGTCCTTTGACAGGTTTGTATTAATTGTTTTTTTCAGTACAGGACCTACACTGTTATCTCAAGATTTTTTCCAGAATGCATAACTTTTTGACTTAAAAATGACTCACCAATTTTCTTTACTCTCTCTTATCCTTTACTGCAGAAAACCCACGAGTGCTGGTTCTGAAATGTCCTGTAAGGACATGAATCCGTGTGTAAAATAGAATTAGTCTTTTACTGTTTAGAAATATTATCACCTGCACAAGGAGTTTCTTTCCGCCCTCTGACAACTGTCTGTCACACTGACAGAGACAGCACAAGTTAAGCTAGAAATAAATAAAGCAAATCAAGATCAACACATTTTTACTTTACTAATTTCCTGGTTAACATATTATATGGAAATAGTAACATACATTAAAATCATGCAAATATTTTTCATACTGTGGTAGGCTGTCTCTACAAGTGCAGATGTCAGATCATTTCTTCCTCTCTTGCTAGCCCTTGAACTGTCCTGAACACACGTGAAGAACAGCTACACTTTAATGATCACACTTGAGAGCAAAATTATTTCAACTTGTATTTAACATGTTCTTTTTCATGCTGCTTGTAAACTGAGGTGGAATCTCACAGCAGGACACAGCTAACAAAACCTATCAATGTACTCATTCTGTATTGAAAGGAGCTACAAACTGAAACCTTACTTTCAAAAATATTCTAAAAGTCTTGAATGGTTTAGTATGTCGTTCTTTTCAAAGCTAAGTGAGCTTCTGAAAAATGCCTGCCCTGATGATAAGTCCTTTCTTAGCTACTTTTAATCAAAAAAAGTTCATAGTATGTTCCTATTAAGATGTTAGGGAACTAATATGACTATGATTGTATGATTCTACTCTTTTCTAGTGGACTTTCTGAGGCGAACATGGTGCAAGAAATTGCAGTAGTACCCATCATGTTGCAAAATCAAAATACAGGCATCCAAATTTGCAATGAATATATAAACAGCTGCCACTATACTGAAGCCTAAGGAGATGCAATGTGTATGACTGCGGTAATATAAGCAGTTGAGAAGAGGAGGCATTGACCGTAACTCTTCAAAAGAACTCTTTGTTATAATCTACATTCAGTCCAAATATAGAACTCTGGCTCAACGTTCTATCATGCTCTTTAGGATAGTGCCTAGGGATTAACTCCTAAGAAAAAAATCTGTATGTGGGGTAAGTTCTCCTCTACAAACATGGATTCAGAGAGAGACCTTGTCCCAGACAGGGGTCTGAGGCCAAAACAGGCGACATGTAATCGAGGTGGGGTTTAGGCTAGCTATTTAAATGACTGTTTTGGTCTCGAAGAACACCATGTCCAACTTCTTTCTGTGGAAGGGAGCAACATACTCCAGGTTTTATCAGGTCAGTTATTTTGAGGCTATTTTCCATCCCAGAGAAATGTTCTTAAAGAAAAACAGAGTGTTGTGCCTGATTTTTGGTTTGTTTGTTTAAAACTTTAAGATGCATCATTTCACAAATACAATTAACAAACCACCAACAAAAAAAGTGGAATTGGAGCAAAGGTGATGGAGGAAATAACTTTTATTTGGTGGAATTGGGGAACTCAACAGCTGGGAAAGGGGAAAGGAATGAGTGACCCTTTAAATTGTATTTGCCAATGTGTAGCATGTCGATCCCAACCTGACAATACAATGATGGTTGCACTGTATTAATTTTAGGATGTCTGTTGTGGTTTTGTCATTAAAACCTTTACAGTGGGGTTGTGCTGGGGAAGAAGTCACACAGCTGTAGATCTTATACTACATACAGCTCTTGAAAAGTGCAGGTGGGGGTCCCAAGCCAAGCCTGTCTCACCTGACCAGCAGAAAGTCCATGTTAGTGAGATGCTCCTGGATAATTTGAATGCCCTAGTGCTAGAAGAAATGAGACAGCAGTAGCTGCTACAGCTGATACTGCTGAGGCACCACGTGTCACAGCTGCATGCTCATTCACACCCCATCCCAGAACAGACTGGTGAGAGCCGTTGAGGTTATTGTTGTCTCCCACCTCTGAGACAGTCTTGGAGCTTACCTTGGCTCACAGAGGAATGTGATCTTATGACTGTGGGCTAAATAGAAATTTTGATAAGTAGCTCATAGTTTTAGAAAGAACACTCAGATGGACAAGAAAGCAAAAAAAATGGAGGAGATGGCTTGTGAAAAACTTTATAGGGTAGTAAATGTTCAGATAAAGTAATATCTGCAGCTACAAACCCAGCATGAGCCTAAAACTGGCTCCTTCTGGCAGTGTAGGCTGACTAATTCCCACTGATGGCTAAGAGTCT
>SAYO01030120.1:127641-145628 GCA_004023745.1 Recurvirostra avosetta | reverse complement strand
AAAAAAAAAAAGACATAAACACTTTCTGTCACTCTAGGAATCTTCAGACTTGAGTTTAAATATAAATAATGAACTAGCAGTTTCAATCACCAACAACTTATCATCAAACACGGCTCTTAAGGGTTAATATTGCACACTAATATAAAAGTAACGATCATCCTTTGTCTCCATGCAATTAGCTTTTTAACAACGTGCCTGTAGCTCATACCCAGGCTAAATGCTGCTTTGAAATATTTTCTCCTGAACTCAAAATGTGTCAGGCTGACTCTGGCCAGCTTCTGTAAAAATAATTTAATGTAGGGCGCTGCCTTTTGTGGGGGAATACCCAGCGTCCTGTGCAGCAGTGCTGCGCGATGCCCGCTGTAGCTTGGCTGCAGGCTGGTCAGTGCAGCATCAGTGGAGGATCAGACAGCATCTTGAGACAGAAGATGAGACGGTGTCCCACTGTACGCAGGCAGCAGTAAGAAATAAATCCTACCTAGACTTATATACTTGCACCTCTGAATTCCGGGGGGGTGGGCCAGGCTTTGGTTCTCACTGGCAGCCATCAGGAGCAGATGCAGCACCGGTTCAAGAGGAGTAGCAAGGGGAGAAGTGGAGAAGAAATGGGGTCTTGGCAGCATACACCAGCCTGGGCAGGGCGGAGGGGGTTGAAGACCCCTTTGCAACACTGCCTCTGCACCTGTAGCCTTTATGATTTTACCCGCTGGGGTTTTTTGGGCCAAATCGATAAGGACACTCAGGGACGGGAAGAGTTAACTGTAAACAGCACAGTATAGTAAAGTTGTTTTTTAATAAAAACAATAAACTTTTGCTTTATAATACACAGGTGCTTTGACATTGAAATAAGTGCAGATGCTTCTTTGCTTGGTGTATTCCCTATTGTGCTTTCTAAAACACCTTCACATATGGTTTGCCTCATTCCTGTGAAACTGCTTGTTGTTTATGTCATACAAACAGAACAGATTGAATTTACACCAAGTAAGGAGGGTGATGAATTATACGTTGGAGGAAAATCCTTGTCTGAGTGTTTAAAATTTGTTCAAAATTAGTGTTGCCTGTTTAAAAAGTTTCTCTGGAGTCTTCCTTGAGCTCTTCTAAAGATTTCATTAAAATAAAATAAAAAAAAAAATCTGTGGCTGCCTATAAATGCAACCTTTTATTCAAATATGTAACATTTACCTAAAATCAAAGGTCAAATTTTACCAGTTTTTTATAGCTGTACTAGTAGCATCTGCTTCATGCACTATATATAAAATATTGCCATTAAGAGTAGGCATTCAACTTTCTTTGTGAAAAGGAGACTAGCTTTTTATTTCTTGATTTAAAAAGTGCTAATCATTTAAAAATTACTTCAAGAAACAGGTTCTCAGTCACTTCTGATAGTCCACCTAAACCCTGTTTATTTGTTTCTAATTCTATTTTGAAGTGGAATCTAGTTAATATTTTTCAATGTGGAGATTTAAAGGCAGGCCAAGCTTTACCTCTTAGGAGAAATCAGGAGTCCCACTGTTCTCTTTGAATGCTTTCAAATCTTTTACATGTCATTCCAAAAAATGCTTCGGCTGTGTGAGCAGGGTGTCACCAGGATTCGTCCTAATTCTGTGCTTTTTGTGGGAGTTATGTTTTGAAGGCAAATCACAGCAGGACATGGGTCACGGATTTTTTTTTTTTCCTCCATGTATTCAGATGTCAGATCAGTGTTGGTGCATGTCCTCACATCTTTGCAGATTGAATTTTTACAGCTGACCAGTACATATTTCTGTGGAGTGTTTCCTGTAGTCTAAGTTTTGTCAGGGATTTTTCTGTAACAGTTTACTTTTTGAAAACTTATCCTATGGACAAATCATTAAATATAGCTATGGCATCTTTCCTATTCCCTGTGATTTTTCTGAAGTTGTATGTTGCTTGTTTTATTATATAGTATAATTCATTAAATGGGCAAAGTCCAATGAACTGCATATGTTTAGAGAGACTGTATTTCTTTGCTGTCTTCTGCAATTGAAGAATTATATCTCTGTACCAGCGCATTTTGGTAAAACGGTGCAAGTGAAAGCTGAATGAGAAATAAGGTGTATCTCCTGCTGATGATGTAGAGGTGAAGGCTGAGGGCATCAAACTGGAAACAAATTTAAAATCAACAAAAAGGATTATGTCAAAATTTATCTAAATGGCTGGGAAAATAGGAAACAAAATTTTAAGGATTGAAAACATGTGCTAAAGAAACATGAGTCTATTCAGAACTGTCTTTTGCAGAGCCCTCCAATATCTATGCACACACTTGATTTTGCTGGAATTTGATGTTGTTAGGGTGATGGGGAACATCTGCTATTGTGGGTACCTATGGACTTCAGTGCAATTGTGCTTGATGATAATTTTATTTATATATTCAGTATGATTAAAAGAGTTGGCAGGTGCTGCCCTTCCTCCTGCAGGTTCCAGACCTGCAGAACTCCACCAACTGAGAGCTGGCCTTGAGCAATGGAGAGGAGAAATTGGTGATACAAATCACTCAGGTGAGAGGGTGAGTTGAGAGTCATCAGTGAGTGATCACCCACTGAAGCTGCCAGGGAGATGTTTGTTTGTTTCTTTCTTTTTTTCCTATTCCTATGCTGGCTTTAACGTTCTTGAGCAGAAAAGAAGAGTGAGCTCAGACTTTGAGCAACCTCACTATGAAATCCAAGTTTTCCTAGAGATCCAGGCAAGGGATTTCTGTGGTTGCCATCTGATTATACATAATGGAGCTGAAAGAACAGGCAAATGCTCACTGATGCTGGGGCAATTCATAGTTTGACCTATACCTCTCCAGGAGAATATGTTTATAATTCCCTGCTAAAAGGCTTTTTCTGCTCTCCTCCTCCCCCTTAGAGAATTCCTATTCAGTAAAAGTGAAAGAAGATGGTTCAAATTTGGCAATAGTCAGGGGAAAGCTGGGTATGTTGACAAAATATGTCTATCGTGCAGCTTTTTTGACAGAAATCACTGGTTTCTCTTCTTCTTAAATACCGGGAATGTTGACTGTCCAGCCATCGAGCAGTCTGGGCTCCCAAAGTTGTTGGAGCTTTTGCCATGAGGGTAGCCAAAGTGTTTTGGAGAGAATACTGCTGACATTTCTCTCTCACAGACATTTCACACCGTTTAGTCTTGATTCCTGCTCAGCGCAAAAGCCCTTTTTGACATAGCTGAATTGCTCTTTGGCTTATTCAGACTCATAGGAAGGTAGAAGACTTGGTAAGCTGGCTGTGAAGCATCGGGTGGAGAGAGATTTGGTTGTTATTTGTCATTTAATACACGTTTTCTTTTCATGAGCTGGAAAAGATGACATTACTGATGACTAGCGGAGAAAAGCAAAGCTATAAGTGCGCCATACACGGTCATCTCTAATGAATAGAATGAATAAAAATAATAAGTGCATTACATAGCTAACTGTCACATCTTCAGGGCACTACAGTAAATAAGTGGGAGTTATACATGTGCATTAGTAGCAAAATGGGTACCACACTTTGGATCCTATTGAGTACAGTGTGGAGAGAAAAATATGATAGATTGCTGCTTTTTATCTGTCACTGCTGTGGCACAGAAGCATAGACCATATGTATGTAAAATGACTTTGTTATTTCAGTAAATTCTCTAACTCTTTCTGTTGTAGCCTGTAGCAAAATGAATAAGTAGCTGAAGATCCTGGTGGGATAGTTCTGAATCTATCAGAATAAAATACCTCTGCAGAGGCATAATTATTATTAAATATACAGAGATGTGTGACAAAACAGCCAGATAAGTTAGGAGGGTCTCTGCCCTTACAGGTTTCCTGTACAAACTGGGACACTTCAGAAAGGGTGGGAGCATGGAGCTGATGGTAAGCTGAAAAGAGTAGGAGCAGGAAAGTCTGGGCAAATATGGACCTTGTAACTGGTGACTCTAGTTTCTGATCTCAGAGGTAATCATAACAGTATGGATGACTGTCAAAATACACCTCCTCAATCACATAGCGGGACCAATATTTCACCCCATGTATTTTGTCTTTGCTTTACGTAGAATACAATATCTCCCTCCCCGGCAACATCAAATTGGGGCAGGGAGGAGATGAGAAACTTAAATAGGAAAGAACAGACGGGATCTGCCATTTGCCTGGCTTTGGATCCAGAAATCTAACCCAACCTGCCAGGTTTGGGAGTCCGGTTACAGAATTCTCAATAAAATGCAGTCTGTCTGGCTTTTGATTTAAGAGGAAGTCCAGCAAACAGGGAATTTGCAGTAGTCATGCTTGAATGTTATGAAGCTGTGAATCACTGTCTTGAGCTTAGTTCTAAACAGGCTAGGTAGCTCCCTGGTGTACTTTGTCCTCGTAAGCTTCTCAGACTGGTATCTAGATCTATCCCAGTTTTTGTTTTAGGTCTCTGCTCAGAGATAATGACTGAAAACATGCCAAACGGTTTGTTTTATGGGATTCACATTGATGAAACTCCTGGTTCAGCTATTCTTTCTTGCTGCTGTACTGAACGTTGCGTCTTTCTCACAATGTGCAGAGGTGCTCTCTCTGACTGTTAATCGTCCAGTCTAAACAGTTGCAGGGGAAGAGAGCTGGGGATGGAAAAAAAAAATCCCATTCCTTCATCACTCCCATTACTTAGAAATAGAGGGCAAGCTATTTTACAAAGCTTTTAACTAACTACTGATGTAATTTGTTCTGCATTGTTTGCCCATTAATCCAAAAATTACTGTTCCCTTTGAAGCTTGCTTTATATAGAGGAAACAATGCCACCCTTAACCATCATGTGTATCATTTTATGCGGAGGAACTGTCTGTTTGTATTTGCCTTGCATTTCAGTTAAATGTAGTACAGGGGACTTCTAGCATCTTTGGTTGCTTGGTAAGTTATAGTATTTCAAAGTTGGAACAATTTCCACTTCAAAACAGTGTATCATGATCCTCATCTTCTAAAAGACACTTGGATGTATGTTCATGCCACAAGTATTCAATTTAGCCTCAGAGATGGCAGGAATTTTGAGGAAAGAAAAGATTCTCTCATCTCTGAGTATCTGCCTTTCGTCTCTGGCTTTAACACATGTACATCAGATATAGAGTTTGACCTACAAAATGTCAGAGGGTAAAAGATGCATATTCAGTCCAGTTTATGATGCATTTTGCTATCCTGCACAGCGCATCTGGAGAAATACTTCCCTGTCTGTACACGTGTTACATATATAAGTACACAAAGACAGTCCCCAGTTTTCCTGGAGATAACTATAAGAACCAGTATCTCCACTGTGGTAGCATGTCTCTTATTCCTCAGCTTTCAGGAAAAATATGAGAAATGAAAGGTGCCTATATTTTTTCCTCAAGACCAACACTGAATAAATACTGAATTTCCAGGTTTGAGGTCCCAAAAGTGGGTCAAAAGCTGGTCCCAGAGACCAAATGATCTTTCCATGGCTTTGGATAAAAATACTGAGGAAGCATATTTCTAATCCATCCCTAATAAATGAGCAGCCCAGTTATTAATATTGTAGCAGGACTATCCAAACTCTGTGGCCCAAGGAATGGCTCCATCCAACATCTCAATAGCTTCCAGCAGTTCCTTAATTGCATATACCCAAAAGCTTAATGCCAGCTGTGCTGCAGTCACAGAGATGTGACTGTGTAGTGTACTCCCACCAATCTGTGGAGTCATGGGAGATTAAAAAGCCTACTCTAGTTCATTGGTAAATTGGCTATTATTTTTAGTTAGTTCCCCAGGTGAACGCATCCATGCTATGCTAATAACCAGTCTGAATTAATTCGGGGAGAGAGTTTTCAGAGCAGTATACAGCAGGCTGGTGTCCCAATGGTAGGTTCTCTCCTGTGTATTAGTGTGGAAATGGATTGCATGAAAAGCTCTGTTTATTAGACTATCCTGTTTCTCTGAAGCACTGAGTCCATTTAACCTACTGTGCTAGTTATTTTCCTAAAGATTTCCAGACCTGTGCTTTTTAAATAAAAATTAACAGTGGGAGAAAATATGTGGAGATGGGAAATTTAGTGAAATCTGACTTGGACGATGCAAGAAATTCTCAATTATGGAATCAAGTGACAAGAGAAGTAATATTTTAAGCCTGGCCTGCACAAAACTGCAGCCAGGTGGAATCTTCCCATTTGCCTTCACTGGGCTTTGGATCAGGCCCTGGAGATACCAGCCATATTTCAAGGGTTTATGATCATTGCTAACTTTGGAAACACTGCCAGGCTTCAGAAAAGGGGCTGCATTCCACATGCACCGGGAGTAGCCTTTTCCCTACTTTGAGTAATGTTACAGGAACAATAAAAAATTCTTGCTACTGGGAACGCCAGGCTCTGTGGGACTTAGATGGGACCTGACATTTATACAGTTCATCACTACTGTAGATCAAGGAACGCTACTTTTAGCAAAGAATGCATATTCATTCCTTTTTGTTAACCTTTGCTTCAGTGCATTCATGACAAGATTGTATGGGTATGTAGCTGTGTTTTAACAGTTTTTTAATTTCAGTTGTTGCTTGAAGCACTATGCTGGAAATTAGACACTTTTAGTAGTTCAATTATTGTTGATTTATTCATCCCTCTTGTAGATACAGTGAATGTAGTTACTATAGTAAGGTTATCTAGTTCTGAATGCCAAATGCCAAGTTTCAAAGCTTACATCTTGGCAAATGCAAGACTTATTGGCTCGGAATTTGTCATGCCAGCAGCACTGCCTTGTAGCATTTATTTCACAGATTTTCATTAAATGGGGGAAGACGAGAGAATAGTGCTACTAGTGACATTGCACATCAAACTGTTTACTAATGTTACAGGGAAATCAGCTCAAAATAATGTACTCCAGGCTTCATTCTGTCATTTGCCTAGACTTCATTGGAAGAATGGCAGCATTACACTGAATACAAAGATGTAAAAATGCTAATCAGGAATTCTTTTTTATTTAATATCACCCTTTTTGAAAAATATGGGAAGCTTAGAACAGCAAAATAAACTAAAAATGCTGTGTAATGCTTGAACATTCATTAACTTTGTTCTAATTTCTCTTTTGGGGCAATGAGTCAGCAGAACCTTGCTTAAGTTCCACCAGCTTTAACATCTGCTCTGAGTATTTTGCTAAAGACAGCTAATGCTGCAGTAATGCAAAGGGGCAGATCCTCAGCTGAGATAAGTTGTTAAAATGCCATTTCCAGTGAAGTGATGACAATTTACTCTGACTGAAGCATAAACTTTCATGCTAACCTACTGTAATACTTTCCATCACACTGTAGACTGTCTACACATGAAATATAATGCATGTAATGGTATTTAAATTAGCTATCATTGGAGGCATCTGTCATACTATAATCTTTCCCAGTCATTTGTAAGGTCCTCTACCACTTAGCCTTGCTCTACTTTTCAGTAGCGTGGCTTGTGGTGACATTACTCCACACCCAAAGATATCAGCTCTCATCTCCCCTTGCCCCTACTTCCATGTGCAGCTTTAACTTATGCTCAGAGGTAACTCCTCATGATATCTACGAAGTCTGTCTTCTAATCCCATCCTCCCCCAAAAAGCAGCTACAAATCATTAACGTCTAGCTCTGCTTAGAGTGATGATAACCTGAGACTGCCAAGACTAACGTGACGTCGAACGAAAACACATCCCCATACTTGACTTTCAGCTTACATTTGTGTCTAATTCTCCACCATGCAATTTCAATGCTATATTATGGTACCCCTGAAGCAGGAACTGGTAAAGTTGTTAGTTCATCCAGCACCTTGGATGCTTCTAGAATAATAAAAAATGGAATGCCAATTAATAATTTGCATTTACCAACAACAGAACTTGAGAGCAGAACAGTGTCACTGTAAGAAGCTGATTCTAATAGTTTAGGCAAAAACTGTATCAGGCATATGGGAATAGCTGATACACTCAATGGAGTGATCCATAATCAGCTGATAAATAACACTATGTACTGTAGTTTTTGTTTTATTTCAGCGACTGTCATCAACTAAAGATTTCATCTTTGTTTAGGATCAAAATGAAAAAACACAGATCTTCTTTCTTAATTCATAGCTCAAAGATTTTCTCCAAAATAATAAAAGCAAAATTTTCAACTGGAAAAAGAAGGAGCAGAAACTTTTTTCCACTGTGATTATTTCTTTCTGGAGGTTGAGGTTGGTATTCTACACTTTAAATGGAGAGTCTGCACTGAAGTTTTTTTTATATGGTATTCACCAAAATTTGAAAATTTTGGCTTTAGGAAAATGATGCCTTTTGCACTGACATGGCTTTGTTCTCTGGATTTTAAAAAGCCAGTGATTTTTTTTAAAGAAACACCAAACCTAAATGATATCAAATTGTAATATTCTTTTGATCCATGTGTGCATTTCTCATAGTCTTTGAATCCTTGACCCACTGATTTATTAATGTTCTCTTCTTTACCTGTCTAATTTGTGTGTGTGAAATATTTCTGGTTTCATTGCTGTCCCCTTTGCCTTGTTAGTGGTTCACAGGTTTTCTCAGGCAGTTGAAAAACACATGCTGTTGCAGGATACTTTCTAATCCATGTTTGCCGCTAACTGAATTATACATGGGTGGCATAGCACATATTCAGTCTTTCATCCTTATCTGTTACTTCATCGTTACTTTCAATCTGCAGTGAAAAATGTGACTAACATGTTGTGTGGTATAAATAGACACTGCAAGTTGAGATCATTTATGCATGGTTTGAATTTTGATGAAATTTTATACTGCCCTCTGGGCTAAACACTTAACCTAAGTGATTGTCCCAATAATTTTGTTGAATCAAACCTTTTCAGATGGAAGTTTTACCTTTCATTATCTTCTAAATTGTTTACTATAAAGCTTTCCAGGAGTGTTAGGAAGCAAATAAAAAGGACACAGTTGCTGTTTATCAGTGGTTCTGTGAATCATTATCTTGTCATTATAAATGACTGGAAATAGGTATATAAAATACTTTAACTCAAAAGACTATGTTTTTAAGTTGTAGGCCATCTTCAGTATGTTTTTTCTTTTACACCCACAAGGTTGGGGATTATACAAAATGTGAAAGTATAAATGTAGATCTATCTATTCACAAGTATTTGTGTATAAACCTATTTACATTTGGTGCAGTTCAGTGTACCAATTTATGTAATTCTAAATTTTAATTTATCAGTTGCTACAGTTGTATGATCTTCCCATATTTATTTATTTGCTATTAAAATTACTTCAGCTGTATTTCTGTTATTTTTAAAAATGATGCTTCGAGTCTATATTTGGGATAATTTTTCTTTCTATTATAAACATTGTCTCCATGTAGCTTTATTGTTTCTGATGTTTAAAAGTCTAGAATTTATTATTATGAGCTGAAACCAATCATTGAATACTGACATTTTAAGTATGACAATAATGCAAGTAATTGTCATTCACTCAGTTAAGATATTTCTATTTCTTGCAAGAACCAATTACAATACAGTGCTCCTGTCTTTTAACTGGAAAAATGTTTCCAGTTTTCAGCTCAGTGTTTTGTAGAGATTTTCATTGTTCATAACCACGGCGAGTTGCTGATCAAACACCACCCGCTACTTTCCCTTAGCCATTGTTAAGTTAACAGCCCTAATTTGTTAACAAAATTTCGGAAAAGGAATTTTTTTTTTGCCCTCCGGAAGACAACGGCTTTTTAACAAAGTTAAAACATCCAGTCCAAAAGAATTAAGTGGCTCTGTTCAGAAAGGTTGTCAGGCCCCATGGTACCCTCTGTAGTCCCTGTCTTCTGGTCCTCTTAACAGAGGTAGGACATGGGGTGGTCTCCTACTCTACCTGTGCTCCTGGGTTTCTTTGACGGAAACCTGGGTACATGGGTGAGGGTGGAGGGGATGGCACTTGAGTCTCATCTCCCCATTTTCCTCTAAAGCCAAGGCTTCCCAGGCAGGCTGCGTGCGTGCACCCTGTGCAGCTTGTTCTCTCAGCCTTTGCTTTGCACATTGGGACATTTGATACTGGTATATCCAAGGGAGGCGATCTGGCAAAAGCACCTCACAGAGCACGTGGGCTATGGAAATGAAGAGCTGGTTACTGATTCTGATGAGAGGGACCGCTGAAACAAGAGTTTTATTTTTTTTAGGATGAAAATCTGAACATTTTATCAAGAAAAATAATTCTCATGGAAAGGCAGTTTTCTGGCAACTGCTGCTAGTCAGAAGTCTCAGTTCTCCTTCACACAACAGTCTCAATGGAAAATTTTATGGCTAGCCCTGGTGCAGACTCTTTCAGAGGTGTTGAGCACCCACTGTGCCCATTAATTTAAATAAGCCCATAATGTGGTTTACATTTAATAAAGTTGCAGCCTCCACATGAACCAGGTTTACTGAGTGTTGGCTTCTTTCCTGCTGGGTCTGAGTCTGCTGGTCTGGATAGTGTAAGAGTCTTGGAACCAGACCACGCCTTCACCCCTTGTGTTCATTAGAAATCTCCAAGCAAAGACTACAGAGAGTGTGTTTTCACCCAGCAGAGATTACTTTTATCGTGGATAAGCTTGCACACAAGTAAAGCAGAAAATGAATAGGTTTGTACTCAGAAGAGCCCTTTTGCTGGTTGCCCTACTACTAACATATCGGAATTGAACTCTGATAATTCTGATAAATAAAAACAGCGTATTGCTTTAGTACTTATACAGCGCTAGAAAGATAGCTTACTATTCATTTTAAAAGCTCCAGATATAGCGGTAGAATAAAAACCATCAAGTGCATGTTTAGAAAATAAGCAAAATGAAAATAGATCAGATACTTCACCAGCATGAATTAGCTGGCAAGTCTGGTGGCTTCAGCAGGGCAGTTATGTCAGCTGAAAAACTGAAGTTTAGTTGCACTTTTTACAAGAGGAAATTTGTGCTGTTTAAAGAAAGGAAGTGTGAAAAGCAATGTATGTGTGATTGTCTGCTGATTTGTTCATATTTACAGTAGGGGAGCTGAAGTAACTGTAGCTCACAGCAAACATTCCTCATCTTTGGCATTCTGTATTTAAATAGACTGGTGGTGGATGCTTTTGTAACCAAGCCTCGTCTCATAGGCTGGCTGCATATGTTTCCAACATTGTGTCATCCAACTCTGGTCATAATAAATCTAACCAGTTTATTGTTCAAGCCTCTGCACCAAGCCCTTGTCTACAATTGAGTCTCGGCTTATTTGTTACTAAGGAGGAAAAGAAGATTTGTGGGAAAAATATTTTTAAAGTCCAATGCAGACAACTGTCCAGGGTTTTCGATACTTTAATGTTAACTGGTTAAACAGATCCACAATCACCTTTTAGCTGGTTGACTGGTGTGGTGAAAACTTGGTTTTCCCTTTCAGTGGCATCCCAGGAGGTGACTTGCTTAGTGTGCAGAATTCTCCCCTTCTCTTTCTTTCCCAGGACTTGCCAAGCATTCCCTAGTCCTCCCACACAGCCTCTGGCCAAGTCGGAGCACAGTCTCTTAGCATAAGGACAGTCCCCGAGTCACTTGGATTGCACAATGGAAGATGTATTTTCAATTTGCACTCTTTCTCCTCGCTATCAGTGCAATCTCAGTGCCCTGTAGAGTCTGCCACAATGCTTGTCAGAGCGGTGCCGGAATGAGTGACACACCAGTATTTTACAGTCTGCCTCAAGCTACCCACTGAAATGAAGGAAGCATATGACCCTATCAGAATCAAGGATATGCGGTATTACTGCCGTGGCTGAGGTTTTTTTTTGGACAAAGCACTTTTCACTGGAAAACAAAGACTTTCAAAAAATGAAATTGTGGGAAAAAGCGGGTGTTAACTGTTCTTCCAATTCAGGAAAGGCTAATTGGAACAAAGTTTAGAGACTCTTGAAGTATTCCATCTTGATATTTTGAAAAGAACATTTGTTTTGAAATGACTTTTGTTTCACATGTTTTAATATATACAGAAGGGTTCATTATCTATTGAAAAGGTCAAAATAATTTCAAAGCAGTTTAAATGATCAAAATAGGTCCTTTCATTAGCCAGAATAGCAGTACATGAACATTTTTGTTTTCAACATTTGCATCCCAATTTGGGATCAGAATTGTCTTTTGAAAATATTCACATGAAGGGAACACTACTTCTCATCCGTCTTTATTCTGTAATTAAAAAATTCTAACTGACCTTCATGTATTAGTTAAAGTGTGATCCCATGTAGTGTGAAATAAATAATACAGGTTCTCTTTGACTGCTTTGGTAAGTACCTTCTGTAACTCCCACATCTCAGCAACACAGAATTAGATTCAGCATGAAAGAAGAACAAATAGACAGTAAGGACAGTTCCCCAACCTGCTACTGGCTTACTTTATCTTGGAGAATATTCTTGCCGTCTGTGCCTCAGCATCCTTGTTGTATTCTCATTATGATGTGTGTATCATGGGAAAATGGTATAGATACAGACCTTCACGCTTATTCTGCTTCCTGTGGCAGGTTTTTACATGCTTTTGTTCTTGCTCAGAAACTCCCCCTCTGCCATTTCTCTGCCCATTCTGTTATATTTTCCCTGCTCTCTTGTTTCACTTTCTGTCAAAATCAATAGAGTTCAAGCCAGTGATAGCTATGGTATTCCCTGAATTTTTAGTATTGATCATTTGGAGTATTCAAAAAGTATCAGGTAATAGAAAGACATTTACAGAGAAACGTTACTGAATTTTATGTTCATTTCTCACCCAACTTCAGAGAACCTGGCTTTTCTCAGATTCTCCCTTTTAGGCCTGGGTGGGAGCTGAAGACTTTCAACATTTGTTCAAGATGTCTGGACCTTTGACAGACCATGTGGTAAATCCAGATGCATCCACTGGCCTGCACAGATTTGCTCTACAGCACATGAGAAGGGACTTCTTTGTGCCTGAGACGTGTTAGATCTATTGTGTGTGGACTAACAACCTTCAAATGTGCAAGAAATCTGTTACTCTAGATGCCTTGGACTTACTGCACACCTGAAGGTCTATGGACTTGTATAGTACTTCCTTGACTATTGGTCTGAGTGTGTTTATGCTCTGCAGCTCACGCGGGTCTGTTTCTTATGGGAAAGCCCAGAGATATGAATACCTGAAGCAGAACAGCTGAGATTATTGAATATAAAATGAAAAATATTTTAATGATTTTTTTATTTTTTTTTACAAAATCATAAATATCTGACATAATATTATGCAGTGATTTTCATTCTGCACAAAGAGCTGTATTTTCCAGTATGGCTCTGTATTAGGAGATTTATTACTATGATCTGTTAGGCGCCAATTTCCTAATCACACCACTTAATCTACATATGAAACAAATCACATTGTAAGCAGGATTTTTTCAGCTTCTGGAATTATGGCTTAAAGAATCTGCCAGTGTGAAGTTCTCAGATGCCGTTTAATGTTGGGAATCCCATGGACTTTTGTGTCAGAATACAAACTGCAGATGCAATCTGTGACCCATCTGCCTTCTCAGTGTTTCCTTTTCTTCCTAACTTCATGTAGGACAGAAATACCAACTGATGAAATAGCAGGAGCAATTAGAAAGATGCATTGAATAAGCTTAGATGAGCCTATATACACAGTATAACCATCTCGATCAAAGGATTTGCTGTCAGGCAAAGAGTTGAGTAACAGGGAAATGATTGGAAACAGCTTTTTTTCCAGCCTGGATTGGGTGATAATAATGTGAAAAGAATGGAAATGCCAAGAGGAATGCTCTTTCACTGGCTATGTTGGAGAAAGTATGAAAGACTATGGCAGGGTGGAAGAGGCAGTCTCTTTCAGAGGAGAGATCATTGCTGGGAAAGCAGAGATAGAGAACATCCTGACGTGCTGAAAGGAACTCTGATCTCAGTCAAAGGAGTGCTCAAGAGCAGTGCAGACACGCAGAAAGGATGACACATTTAGGCTTTTTTAAGCTTGTGTTTTTACCACCATATGACCCAGGAAAGATGCATCATTAACAAAGAGCGGTCACAGAGCTGCAGTACTGCATTCTGGGAGGTTAGGCCTGACCTGGAGAGAGGCTAAGGCAGCTGGGCTAATGCAGCTCATTTTTCTGGAGGTCTAACGCCCTTGCTCAGAAACTGCACCGAGAGAGGCCAAAGAAAGAAATGTTATTTCTCTCTCCTAGAAAAGCGACACAAGATCACCAAGAGAAAGAAAGAATGTCGGGGTAATTTGGGAATTGACACATCAAGGCTTAGAGGCTATATTAAAAGAACTATTAGACATGTCAATTAATTTTCCTTTGCCTCATTAATGAGCATCTTAGCTATGCATCCTCTGTTTGAAGCAGCAAGCAGTCATTTTTCCAGGTTCCTTCATGCTATGACAAGTCACAGCCCTCCTGAGACGCACATGAGACAGGGTATAATATAGTATGATTATTGTTCCTAATTTCATGAATGACTTGTAACTTTTGAATTGAAGGGAAATTCAAAACTTATTTTGAATGTTAAATGATGTCTCTGAAAAAAAGAAACCTATGCAATTCAACATTTTTCAAAGCACTATCTGGTTCCATACTTTTAATTTGATTCTCTTGCAGTAACTGAGTTTATGCACTAACTCCAGTCCAAACAAAGCCCCAAAAGAAGGAAGGGGGGAAAAAAAAGCTCATACCTCAAAACCAAAGCCAGAGCACACTCTTTCTTTTGCTATGGGAACTATGAAGTTGCTGATGACCTTCATTAAATGCCACAGCCAACTTCTGACATGCTCAGCAGTGAGTCTCATGACCCACAAACAGAAAGCCAATCTAAATCATGGAGCGGTTGTATTTGTCTTTTGTGTCTAGAAATCCGCTGCTGGAATTTGCTGAGTGCCTCTAAAAATGTAGCAGAAGGTTCACTGGCAAAAGGCATTGTCTTTGTAAATTTTACCTTCATACCTTGAGCCCAGCAAGTAAAAACTATTTAATAAACAGACCAAAAAAAACCCCAAAACCTAAACCACCAAAACCTTCTTTCTTTTTTGTAATGATTTGAAGTCTTTAAGCTGAAAGAATAACATCAAATACGACCTGTGAACCAATTTGCCTTCAGGTTAAAACAGAAGCAAAATAAAAAATAACACAGTGTGTTAACACAATTTTAAGGTTACACAACTAAAATATCACCAACAAGAAGATAGGAGATGTGAAAACTGAAGTTTTAACATAAGTTCTGATGCATTGTGGATCAAGTAAGTTTTAGATTGATCCTTAAGGAAGTAAAGATTATTAAAGCTATGCATTAAGCAAGAAAAAGAGGCTATAAAATACCGAGAGCTTGAGAGCATTATCGTCTGAACTGAGGCAGAGGTTTTCAAAGTAGTCTGTATCCTGTAACCACAGTGCTCTTTCTAGTTGCATTTCAGCAGCTGAATTCCTTCAGCATCTTTGAAAACCTCACCCTGACTGCCCTGCCTGACTTCTTGAGGTTTTTGCATCCCAAACTTATGGGAACCCATGGGAAGGGGAGCAGGCTACTTAACTAAATTGAATCAATACTGTGTAAGCATATCTGATTATTAGGCTTTGCAGTTAAACAAAAAGCTCTAGATAGGAAGGAAGGACCGATAAGGATCCTGCTGCACCAGGAGTTGTTGGAGGGGAAAGGAACACCAGACTCAGTAGTGCTGTTAGCCCGTCCCACTCAGTTTTGACAAGGGACAGTTTTGTCCAGATGGGCACTATATGATTATTTTGTAGGTGCTTCTATTTGAATGAGTTATCAGTTGCGTTGAGTCAGAGTAGCACAGTCTGCTGCAAGTCAGTGAAACCTTGTCTGAATTCAGACCAGTAGTGGAAAACCCTATGGGTCTAAGATAATGGGATTTTGCTCTCTAGGATTTTGTGGATGTCTTTATTGTAGGTAGAAAGGTAGAAAATTAATAAGCATTAAGGCTGATCGGCAAACTGACACACCACACCCCCACACTGCCCCAAATAATGCAGCCTTTCAGCAGAATAAGGGAACCCTAAATCTTAAATTCAGAACTACCTCTGTGGTGCCTCTTGAAGGTTATTTAAGAGTTTCTTACCTTTATTGTCTGGGTTAACCTGGCTCTTTGAAAAACTACAGTTGTGTCTTTCAGGTATTTGGAGTTCTTTGATGAAAAATCTAAAGCTTCCAAGAAAAAGCAGAATCATATCTATAAGAAGTCAGTCAAAATATTTTCTGAGAGTTTTTACAAAAATTTTTCAACTGTATTGTTTACAAATGCATTTGTAGACAAATATACACAAAAGAAAAAAACCCCAACAAACAGAGAAGTTATTTGCATGGTAAGTTCGATACCTGCCAACTATCGTTTATCAGAGAGAACAAAATAACAAGGCTTTTGTTCTGCCGAAATGCATTATTCTTCTGCTTTGGAAGCTTTACTCTAATGGCTCCTGAACATCAGGGGTTATTTCTTAGCCAGTATTTTAGGAAGACAAGGTGTATGAAGTACACGCTACCTCTAGTAACTTTTGAACCTGCTGGCCAATTTTAGCAAGAGGGATAGTGGAAGGAGGAAATACCTCAGTTATTGCCCCTGCAGAGAGAAATGCTGAGGTGGAACCTAATACAAAGTTAATTCCCCTGTTTCTGGAAATCCTTATTGTATGGGTGAAGACTCACAGCCGAATGTCTTTTAGACAGGTGCTTTTTAGAAATTGTGCGTGTGGTGGATAAGTAGTGTAATACTTTATGTTTGAACCGAAGGAAGAAGTTTATTGCCATCTTTAAAAAGTACATGACCCTTCTTTACTCTTGAGCAAAACTTTCTTTTGGTTAGGAGTGCCAAGTCCGAAATATTCTACTGCCATTGAAGTATTTGGTTTTCTTTAATAAATGTTTCTCTCTGTTCTTTTTCACTCTGATGAAATTACAATTACCTAGGAGCCATACTAAAAGCTCTTTGAAACTGCAAAGATTCGTATGGATGTTGATTAGCTATGTATTTTACAAGTGAATTTTTATTTTTAAAGGAATGTCTTTTCTACATCCTCACTTTCTGGCCTCTCAGTAGATAAAGCTTTCTGTGAGGGTGCTGATGTCTTACTCCAGCACGCTGCACAGACAGGTGAGACAACACAGGCAGTGTAGATGCACAAATACATGTGGTTTTTGCAGGGACTTGCTTGTAGGCAGAGTGCTCTTTTTGTACCCCAAAATCCATTACCCACTACTCTGCTTCTCATTATTCTCTGGTACTGGTGTTTCTCACGGTGATGCTGTTCTGTGTTTTGGCTCATACTCGAGTTCATTTAGTCGCACCTGGGATAGCAGTTTTGAATGTGTCTGAGAGGAAATGCCCCCAAAGAAAAACACAGACCCAGAGCATGTTTTTATCTAGAGCACACAGAAAACACAAAATGAGTTTATATATTACACTTTTAGTATTGCAAAGCAGCATTTCTACCAGGAAAAGGATGGCCCCTGTCTCATTTGAGCTTATTTTTTTACACTGCTAGGGCTGTGTATTACCGTGATGCTGTGCAGTAATTAGCAGGAAGTTTCAGGATTTCTTAGCATCAGGCAGAAAGGTTTACTTCTCATAGCAAACGTCCCCTTTGGGAAGGAAATTTCAGATGAAGAGCATTTCACTGGATCAATAGATGACACCAACAGAAAAGGAAGCCTGCATTTGTCTTGCTGTGTCTTACATGCAGCTATGGGCAATAGAGGAAAGTATGTTATCTAGAGATTGTCTCTGATAAGGGGATATCCCTCAAACTCCCAGTGCAGCTAGCGATCATGCATTGATTTTTGTGAAACAAGCTGTGGCAATTTTTTAATTTCTGTTTTATACTGTGAAACCAGAGCAATAAAGCCGTATCTTCACCTTGAAAGAAAATTTGTGAAATTTCATTCTAAAGGCAGCCAGGCAGCCTGTTATAACACTACTTGAACAGCTTAAACAGAGCTAGTATCCATTATGTCATACTGTACAACAAGCAGGAAGGAAAGCACTGCACAAGAAACTAGTTTTCTTTTCATTCTTTCTTTCTTTCTCTTCTTCTTCTTCGTTCTTTCTTTTTTCTTTCTTTTC